>CAUYON010099733.1:0-19345 GCA_963573935.1 Arctocebus calabarensis
ATGTCTGAAATTAAATTTAGAATATGGATTGCAAACAAGATTAATAAAATGGAAACAAATATGAAGGTAGAGATTATAGGATTATTTCAAAAGATGTCTCAAGAATTCAACCAATTCAAAGACAAAATGACCAAAGATCTCAACACATTGAGATAAGAAGTTGTAACCCTCAAAGATGAGAAATACAGTAGAAGCCCTCAGCAACAGAATAGAGCAAGCAGAAGAAAGGATTTCTGACACCAAAGACAGAGACTTTGAACACTCCCAAATGCTCAAAGAGATAGAGAAATGGAAGGCAAAAATGGATCATTCTCTCAGAGAGTTCTGTGATAACTCAAAGAAAACCTATATTCGTCTTATAGGGATACCTGAAAGTGACACACTGGCTTCACATGACACAGAGTCCCTTCTTCCTCAGATTATGAAAGAGAATTTTCCAGACATACCTAGAGACTCTGAAATTCAGATAGCAGATAGTTTCAGAACCCCAGCACGACTTAACCCGAATAAGAAATCCCCCAGGCACATTGCAATTAATTTCACTAAAGTTAACATGAAGGAGAAGATTCTAAAAGCAGCCAGACACAAGAAATCCATTACATACAAGGGGAAGAATATTAGAATAACTGCAGCTCTCTCTGCTCAAACATTCCAAGCTAGAAGGGAGTGGACTTCGACCATCAACATCCTAAAACAAAATAACTTCCAACCCAGGATCCTCTATCCAGCCAAACTGAGTTTCCTTTATGACGGAGAAATTAAATACTTTAATGACATCCATATGTTGAAGAAATTTGCTATAATCAAACAAGCTCTCCAGGATATCCTCGCTGTCCTCCATAATGACCAGTGCAAACCCCCACCATAAAAGTAAACTCAAGCAGAAACTTTGAACCATATACTAAACTCTACAATGGCGAAAGGTCCCACAATACCTACTCCACAACCAAGTAGCTTATCTTTAGTTTCTATAAATGTGAATGGTTTAAAATGCCCTCTAAAGAGACATTGGTTGACTGACTGGATACAAAAACTTAAACCAGATATCTGCTGCACATAAGAATCACACCTTATCCTAAAAGATAAATCTAGACTCAAGGTGAAGGGATGGACATCCATATTTTAGGCAAATGGAAAACAGAAAAAAGCTGGTTTTGCAATCTTATTCGCAGATACAATAGGCTTTAAACCAACCAAAGTGAGTAAAGATAAGGATCGACATTTTATATTTGTTAAAGGTAATACACAAAATGATGAGCTTTCAATTATTAATATTTATGCACCCAATCAGAATGCACCTCAATTTATAAGAAAAACTCTAACAGACATGAGCAACTTAATCTCCTCCACAACCACAGTTGTCAGAGACTTTAACACCCCTCTAACAGTGTTGGACAGATCCTCCAAAAGGAAACTAAACAAAGAAATCATAGATTTAAATTTAACCATCCAACATCTGTACTTAACAGACATCTACAGAACATTTCATTCCAATAAAACAGAATACACATTCTTCTCATCAGCCCATGGATCATACTCCAAAATTGACCACATCTTAGGTCACAAGTCTAATGTCAGCAAATTTAAAAAAATAGAAATTATCCCTTGCATCTTCTCAGACCATCACGGAATAAAGGTTGAACTCAACAACAACAAGAATCTGCATACTCAAACAAAAACATGGAAGCTTAACAACCTCATGCTGAAGGATACATGGGTCATTGATGAGATTAAGCAGGAAATTTCCAAATTTAAGGAACAAAATGACAATGAAGAAGCCCAAGAGCCCATCAATCCACGAATGGATTAATAAACTGTGGTACATGTATACCATGGAATAGTATGCAGCCTTAAAGAAAGAGGGTGACTTTTCCTCTTTCATATTTACATGGATAGAGCTGGAACATGTTCTCCTTAGCAAAGTATTTCTAGAATGGAAGAAAAAGTATCCAATGTATACACCCCTAATATGAAGCAAATTTATATCTTTCAAGTGAAGGCTACAACCCAATTATTGCACAGAAGATGGGGAAAGGGGAGAGGGAGGGAAGGGAAGAGAGAGGGTGGGGGGAGACAGGATAAAGGGTGAGATCACACTTGTGGTGCACATTTGAAGGGTCAGGAGAAAACTTCTAAATACGGATCAAAAATGTTTTCACAGAGTAAATGAGAAAATCTCATGAAAGTTATGTCAATCAGGTTGATAAAAATATCTCAGATTGTATGTGAAGCCCTCACACTGTACCCCATGATTGAATTATTGTACACAGCTATGATTCAATTAAAAATAAAAATAAAAATAACACGTTGAAGAGGTGGAAGTCCTCAAAATAAAGTTCAGAAAAGGAAATGCTGAAAGAAGGAGTTGCTGAAAGATTGGGAATTGGAAGAAAAGCCTATTGTTACACTATGAAGAATTATGTTTTATAATTTCATGTATTTATGACTGAAAAAAACATGATATATTTCTATCAATAAAAAAAGCATGTTCAATGTCCTAGTTGTAACCTTTATGTCCTAGTTGTAACAGCATTATGAAAGGCAGGAATAACCAATTACCCATTTGCATGAAAGAAAATAACATATGCTGTGAAATTCCTGGCCCAGAAAGAGGGGTGAAATGTCCAGTCCCCAAAATGCAGCCAGGGGACTGATCTAAGAAAGCCAGGATCTGATCTGTGTTGTGATGGCACAGCGCAGGGAAACAGAACTGAACTGGGAGTCAGAGGACAGTTCCACTTTGGAATAATCACTTCTCTCGGCTTTGGTTTGCTCATCTGTAAAATAAAGATACTGCCACCTGCCCCACTACTCCAGAGGGTTTCGGTAGAAAGCAAATTAGATGAAGTGAGTGAGCATGCTCTGTAAACTGTAAGCACGACACAAGGCAAACTCATCATTATGTAAGGTCGTCCTTGATGCTCCTCTTCAGGGGGAAAGGGAGAACAAAAAAAGCATCTTTCCCATCAATTAACACTTTGTATCTGGGAGACTGGACAGAGCTTGTGTAAAGACAGCAGTGGGAAGTGAATCACCCCTGTTTTAAGCAGAGACCTTTACCTTCCTTTTAAGGAAATAGCTTCTGCTGTTCCTTCTCATCCCAGCAGATACATGTCAGGTTGCCACAGCTTTCACACTGCTCCTGCACCTGCTCCTACACCTGCTCCTTCAACTTCTCTTGCACCTGCTCCTGCACCTGCTCCTTCAACTTCTCCTGCACCTGCTCCTTCACCTACTCCTGCAACTTCTCCTGCACCTGCTCCTTCACCTGTTCCTGCTTTTCTGTCTCACACATTCCAGGATTAATATTTCAGGCTCTTCGTCTTTTGCCCAAGCCTGTTTTCTTTTGATGACCTCATCTATTTCCCTGCATCACCTAGCTCCACATGAATCTTTCCACCAGCCACCACACACCTAGATCTGGATGGTGTCAGCGTGTCCAAAATAGAATTCATTGTTTTGCCCACTACATTTGCTTCTGGGTTTTACCATCGCTATTTATTCAGTATACTAACTTGGAAGCTACAGGATCAGGGATGTGGTGGATGGTTCTGCTCTGTGCAACTCCAGGGGTGCCATTTGCATAGTGGCATCTCAGAATGGAACTGCTGCTATACAAAGCAAAGGATATAGAGCTGAGCACAGCAGCCCTTCTGGCAGCTGCGGAACTTGCCCAGTTTTCCCAATTCCTTGATTTAATACAGAGAGGACTCTGTAGACAATTCTCAATTTATCAGAGGCACCCACTTTAACATTGGCATTACTCTGTAAAGATTCCACCTTTAGTTGATAAATACAGGGGCAATATCCTGAGTAGGGATTGTTACATGTGGAAATTATAACACAGGAAGATGTTTATTTGTAGTATTCACTTAAAATGTTCCTGTTAACACTGTGTACAGTGTGTGTGTGTGTCAATGCACCTGTTAACACTGTGTACCCGGGAGTGTGTATCTGTGTGTGTTTGGTGGAGTGTGTCTAAAAATACAACCTTCTCTCCCCATATGCTCATGCTAACATTGACATCAAGAGCTGAAATTTATTTCCCCTCCTCTTGATCTGTGCTGGCCTTGTGACTTGTCTTGGCCAAGGAAATGTTACCAAGAGAAAAATGATTGGAGATTTGTTAAGTGTTTGCACAGTGCATTTGTCCTTTGAAACACTCCTTCTTGGAACTTAGAGGTCATGCTTTGAGAAAGCCACCAGGAGGAGAAAAAATAGGCATGTTGGTTAATCGACCAGGTGAGATCCCAAAAGGACAGTGAGCCCTGCCCTACAGTCATGGGAATATGCCCTGCTGGATGTCCCAGCCCAGTCAGGTCTCCATTTGACGATAGCCCCAGCAGTATCTCAGGAGCAGAATGGCCCTGCTGAGTCAAGGCATCACAAAAGTCATTAGAAATAATAAATGCCTTTTTTATAGTCACTAAATGTGTGGCAATTGACAGTTAAAGTAAAAAAGTGTGTGTGTGCATGTGAATGTGTATTTATAAAACTCACCTCTTTTAGGAGCATAGCTGAAGGCAGAGAACACCATTAGCTAAAAGTAATGTATACTTATGGTTGAAATAGTTTTCAAAATAATTCTCTGCAATATTTAATAAAACTACTTGTTAAGAGAGTGGAATATAGACTAGAAAAGATGAGGGGAAGGCTCCAGAAATGAGGCAAAGAGGGTTCTGACTCTAAATGGATAATGTGATGAATAGACCTCATAATCCAGGCTTTTGCCTGTTCTTTATATGCCACACCTCTGCTCCAATTGAGCAGATAAAACTTCAAGAAAGTGAATATAACCTATGATTGAGAAGCTTTGGACACTTTTTTACCTTGAAATTTTATTATGGAGAGCCCTTATAATGTTCTCACCTGTCTGTATAACCTGAAAACCTTCTGAGATCCAGCTTATCATCTGCTGATCCAGAGCCATCTGCACCTCTGGGAGGTACAAGCTGTAGGACACAGCAGAGAGGGTTTGGCTTTCTCCTCCCAAGTCCTAATTTCATATGGAGCTTCCACATTTTATACCAATAACCTTCAGACAAAACATTCTGTATTTACTAAACTTGAATAAATTATAGGTTGTATTTTGAAATCAAAACTCAACTCAATTCCCATTTCCATTCTCACTATTTTGAGTTCATATACCACTCATCTTCAAGACTAAATTACTATACTAGTTTTTTGAATAGTTGCCCCATTTACAGTTCCTATTTCTGCCTGTCAATAGTCCAGAGTGCTATCAGTGATATTGCTAAGACACAGACCTGTCCATCGTCTTTTCCTTCAGGAATACCTATAATACGGATGTTTGATCTTTTGGAATAATACTATAACTCTTTTGGGGAATATTCTTTTTCCACCTTGAGATATCACCTAACTCTGGTGAGATTGGCCCACATCACAAAGTCCTGAATCTGCAGATGCTGGTGCAGATGTGGAGAGAAGGGAACACTTTTGCACTGCTGGCAGGACTGCAAACTAATGCAACCTCTGTGGAAAGAAGTGTGGAGAATTCTTAAAGAACTAAAAGCTGAGTCTTCCATTTGATCTCACAATCCTATTACGAGGTCTTTACCCAAAAGAACAAAATCATTTTACCATAAGGACATTTGCACCAGAATGTTTATTGCAGCTCAATCCACAATTGCCAAGATGTGGAAGCAACCCAAGTGCCTATCAAGCCATGAAGGGATTAACAAGCTGTGCCATATGTATACCATGGAGTACTCTTCAGCCATAAGAAAATATGGAGACTTTACATCTTTTGTGTTTATTTGAATGCAGCTGAACACTTTCTTCTTAGTAAAGTATCTCCAGATAGGAAAAAAAAAGTATCCAATGTACTCAATACTAATATGAAACCAACATATAAACAACTACACACTCACACAAAAGATAAAACACAAATATAGTCTAACAAAGGAGATGGGAGAAGGGTGGGAGGATGAGGGAGGCTATTGGTGGGATCTCACTTACTGTGCACAATGTAAGGCTGTTCAGCATGCCCAGCGGTGAAGATCTCAACTACAACTTGAACTTAACCTTAGACTTGGAAACAGTGTAAGCTAAACATTTGTAGCCTCATGTTAATTTGAAGTAAACCACCATCCCCGCCCCCACAGACTTGCCACCTCATTGCCCTGTTAGAAAACTCACTAGTGAAATTCTCCGTATGCAGAATGGTGTGTCAAAAGCTCTGAAGGACTGGGTATCAGGCTAAGGATTTGGGGTTTAGGTAGCACAATATAGGGCAGTGATTTTCAACCAGGGTGCATGGCACAGCGTGTGCTGGGAGAGGATCTTAGTTGTGCTGCAAACATTTTAAAAATTCATTAATTAAATTATTTTTACTCTTTATTTTTTGGTGAATAATTTAAGTGTGACACAGAAGTTTAACTATAGGTTCAAGTGTGCTGTGAGATAAGAAGGGTTGAAAAACACTTCTACAGGGAATCAAAGCAGTATTTGAAATTAAAATGTCCTTTGAACACCTTAATATCAGATCGATTAATTGACTACGATTTTCATGTGTCTACAGGTCTCCTAGTTTTAGTTTACAGCCATGAAAATAATTTTCTGCAGTCTTCTTTTTCACACGTCTGCACCTCTTTTTGTCATGTATTTTCATTCTCCAATTCATACTCACATTGACATTTCTCCCCAGCTCAGCCCTCCCTGTGCTCATCTCCCCCTGAGTCTGTAACTTGGAACTCATATGGGGCTAAAATAGCTTCCTGCTTCTCTCTCTGCAGTTCCTACCTTCTACAGAACGTGAAACCAGCCCTAGGAGGTCTCGTAAATCTCTCCCTTTTCTTGAAGCCTCTTCCCAGACAGCTATCAGCACCCCTGTTTGCGCACTTCAAGGGGTCCCTCTGGCACGAGGACTGACTCTCTGTGGGCAGTTGATCATGTTTTAATTTAACCTGCCTGGCACAGTCCCTTCACTGTCCACAAACGCCATAGCGAGGGCTGTTCCGGGAAGCTCGCGGTCCTTGGTGCTTTTGTGGCTGGCAGATCAGAGCGGGGATTAAAATCATTCCACAGCCATCCGCGGCCTGCAGCTCCTCAGCCTGCGCAGACTGGCTGACCAAGAAGAGAAGAATCTGGAGGGGTTCCTCCTCTCGTCTGGGTGGCCGCCGCCGGAGAGCGAGGCATTGCTCTTGCTTTGCCAGAAGTCGAGGTGTCAGCTCAGAAGGGACTCCTGTTTTAGTTTTTCATTTCAGACGTGCACTCAGCTGAGCCTCTGTGTTACTGATGGAAGGGTCTCCTGTAAATTCCTAAGCTGCAATGAGCCTATCTGCTGAAAACTAGACTGCTTGGGTGCACATCCCTTGATACAGCAGCTACTTACACTTAAACAATATTAGGGGATTCCGTGATCCCTTTGCCTGTTGCAGGCCTAACTGGGAATTCCGGGAACTCCACACACTTCCCACCCTCCGCCATTCTCAAATCTTCAATTTGTAATATCAGCAAGACATCATCTGTGGTAAAGCTGAACATTGTTCCTGAACATTTGGAGTGCTTTAAGTAGCTTAATGTAAAGAATCTTGTGTTACAAATCTCATCTTGGGGTACCTCATACAACAGGAGGAAGTCCTCAAATATATGATTCTATGATGCTTTCAAAAAAGCCATTCTTCAGTGTTATAGTCCCTTGAAAATTTTGTCACACCATGTCTAAGAATCAGGTCATGGGCACATACAGATTGAAAGCCTTCTATTCTTTTTATGAAAACACTGGAATTTCCTTTGCCAGTCTTTCATCTTCCAGCAAGTCTGCTAACTGGCAAAATGCTGTGTTTAAATGTGTCCACAGTTTGCTTTGTGACTGGAAGTACAAGCTTTCCTAAATATGGTTTCCACCCATCTTGGCAACCTTAGATAATAATAACCTGCCTTAGCTGTCTCAGGGAGGAACTGCCAACAGTGCTCGGTTAGCATTTCCAACATATGGAATTATCTGCGTACAGACCACATACAGGGTCAGTGGTGGCTGCTGGGCCAACTACAGTTTCTCGTGCATGCGAAATATATGCTTGGGTCATCTGTCCACCTTCAAAAATCCTTCTGGTTACAGCACTGGTATAGTGGCTCTTCTACAGAATGAAACAGCTTGGGAAATTTTATTTTTCCTCTACAAATGCCCAGAGGCACTAGCTTGGTTAAAAAACAAATTAAACTTTGTAGAGGAGAAACAGTGATACGTTAGAAATATTCAGAGCTGTTCCCCTTCACTTGCATTTAAAAATGGCTAAACTGATTTAATTCACATTTATGATGTCACTTGTCAGGATGGAATAAGATCTGGTGGACCTATCTTTAATAACTAAAAATAGTCAGGCAATAAAAATTTCTACTGAAAAAGCTGCCCTGTTCCACTGACATATTAACAGAGCACTACATGTAAAAAGTGTTTGCCATGTGGTCTTTTAATATTATGCACTAAAATCCTTCCTTACATAGAACATAACAAATTACTTGGTAGAATGTAATATATTATTTAATCCCCACAGACATTAAAAAGCACATGTACATGGGATTTTGGCACCCCCTTTTGTGTGGGGGCCAGGACCACAAGAAGAAGTCTACGTGACACAATCAAATATTTTGACCTGGTTGTTTGTACTCTCACATTAACCTGAAATAAATTTAAAAAAAAAACACACATTTACTTAATATTGTACTGATTTAAATTAAAAGTTTTGATTTTAAAATATTTACATAGTATAAAATGTAAGGAGGCTTCATACATGCATATTTCCCCTTTTGTATTTGATATTGTTTTTTCTTCTTTTTTTTAATGATGAAAATCATAAAATAATCAGCGGTAATATTATATAGCTCTATTTCTTCCCTAGCTCTTGCAGCATTGATGAATGCAAGAAAATTTCAAGTCATTTTTTTGGTTTGCTCTTTTGTTTTTTTTTTAATCTCTCATTACCTTTTCCTTTTATGAAAGACAATGGTACCAGAATAGTCACACCAGTCTCTTCTCTATCATCCCCTGGCTATAAAATAACATTATGGAACATTTTAGGTAAACTTAAGAGATCACATATACCCTATAAACATATACAACTATTATGTACCCATAATAAATAAAAATAAAAACATTCTGAAATAAAGATTTATTTTAAGATTTACTTTAACATGAGAACATTTTCTGAAATAGAAATTCAACTTCAGATTATTTTTCTAGTTTACTGTTTTTCTTCTAAATATTTTATATTCTGCTCAATAGTAATACATCATATATGTATATGTATATAATTTAGTAATTAAAATAGTATCAGTTATATTGTTATTTTGTCACATATAATAAATATTATTAATATTTTGCTATGACAATATTTCATGAATTCTTGGTTTGAGTGAACATTTTTGAAACTTGCACAGATTTCAAGTAGACACGTTGGAATCACCCAACCTTGAAAAGCATTTTTGCTTCGTGTTCTAAAGTGGAAGCCAGGATAACTTTTTAGTTTATAGACAGGGTAAACCATCAGACCTGTCACGATTCTTGACAATGTTAGCAATGCAGCTGGAATTCTGGGTGAGGAAGGGTGGGGGGTCTCACAGGGTGATTCACAGAACTGGAAAAAAAATCCACAGCAAAGATGTTGAGTAAAGTGTATGGTCAGCCAGTTAATAAAAAGTCCTTCACTTTATTGCTTGTTAATGAGAAGGAATTGGGGTGGTGGATGTTAAAGACTGCTGTCCAAACAGTGCCCTTGTGGTTTGTAACGCTATCCTGGCCATGGGACCTCTTTGCAAATTTTGTGTTCAGTCTCAGGTCTGCCCAAATGGAACAAGTATTACTAAGATTCATTCTGTGCCAGGAGAGGTTTTCCTCTTCTTAGACAGCAGTTCCAGAGTTGTGTGCCTTCGGTGAGTGAGAAAGGACAGAGCTATGTGACTGGTGAAGCCAGAAATCAAATGACCTGTAAGAACTCAGCCTGATTTGCACAGGAGATGAGAGAAGAGGTGATGTTTGTCAGGGAAGAGTGCCAACAGCAGGTTGTGTCTGCTCAGCCCCT
Source organism: Arctocebus calabarensis (assembly GCA_963573935.1). Classification (NCBI taxonomy): domain Eukaryota; kingdom Metazoa; phylum Chordata; class Mammalia; order Primates; family Lorisidae; genus Arctocebus; species Arctocebus calabarensis. The sequence goes on from CAUYON010099733.1 coordinate 10,044, forward strand.
TTCTGGTCTGGCTTGACAAACCTACATCCATTCACAGAAGACAATAAATGATTGCAGAGTTTGTTTTACAGTGGGGATTGTCTGCTACGAAGACGTCTCTGAAACTGAAGCTCTGATCGGAAGCCATACTGAGGCACTGACTAGTTTTCAGGCTCTTGCTTCCCTGGATTTGGTTTCTAATGTGATGCAGGTGTCCCACTGGAGAAACCAAAACTGCCCAAAGGAATCTAGAAGACTAGTGGCAGCACAGCTTGGAGGGAAAGTGAAGGAGACACCTGTCTGCTGGCAATGGCCTCTGCTGCCGGCAGCCATCACCCCTCCTGCCTCCAGTCCTCACCCCTGCTGCCTCCAGCAGCCTCGCCCTGTCCACATCCCCTGGCTCTCACCCTGCTCCCTCTTCAGCTGCTATAAGCAGGGCAGTGTGTAGGGTAGGGCTGAGGTTGCCCTGTCTGGAACATGAACTGGCATCTAGGTGGTATTTAGGTGGTATAAGCACCCATGTCTAAATATGCCAGGGAAAGGGAGGGACTCTCTACCTTTTATGACTCCGTGGTATACAGTTGCCCACAATCTTATCTGGTCCTGAGAGAGAATTCCACATTCAGCCGATAGGGTTTGGATGAGGCTCACTGCAGAAAGGGAAGCTAAAATGACCTTGTGATTCAGGCCCCTTAGGCAAATTCAGTGTACTCTTTTTGTTGTTTCTACTGTAGGATATAAAATCGGTACTTCATGCCTGTATTATGATCATTCGTAAATGCCAGAAGGGATTTCCCAATAGAGACGAGCCACCAACAAAGGTGTCCCAGTAACTTCAGTGCTTCACAATCCTAATGACCTTTGAGCTAAATGTCTTTGTGATGGATGATTTTGCCAGTTGGCACCTCTGGCATAAGGGGGCAGCCTCTCCCCGGCTTTGTCCCTGTGACGCAGGTACCAGGCTCTTGCTTTCACAGAGCAGCTGTCAGCTTGCTACTGGGTCCTTGCTTAAACTACAGGGCTGATGCTTGGAAGTGCTGGGACTCTTTGGCCTGTTATTTCCATTTCAGGGTGAGTCAACTTGGATTCGGTGCTTTGCAAGAAGGTAGAAGGCCTAGTAAGCCTCAATCAGTAGAGAGAAATTGTATATTTAAGAATGTAGTTGGCCTGGACCAGCAATATCTCGGCTTTAAGTAAAAGGGTGGCATTCTACTGCCTGGACCAAATTCCTGGCTCAGTGAGATCTCGTGTTCACAGCAGGTGCCCTAAACACGTGGGCCTGGTTCTGCAAAGGTTCAGCTAACCTGGAACTGAGCAATGTCGCCTGGATTGCTGTAGCTGCACTCACACAATGTCAGCCTCGTAGAATCAGAAATGCACATGGATGCTGCTCAGTTCTCACAGTCTCGGCCCTGATGAAGCTTATTTGTCATATTTCTATTGATTCTTGAGTAATTGCCAATGGCTTCACTTTTTGATCTGATACTTAGAAAACTACAGACTGGAAGGTTAATGATGCTCCCCTTTGAGGCTATGAGTAGTGGAATCAGACTGTGGTTGGAGATGAAAGTCTCTGGATCTCACTCACTGGTCTCAGTGACTGACAGTGGGGAAGAGATTGTTCTCTGATGAGACTGACTCAGTCAAGGTTTGATTGAGCTTATACCACTTAAATGCCACCACTGCTCCCTGGAGGTGTCAGTGTGCCGTCCAGGGCAATGCATCCTCCATTGTAGACTGGGTACAAAACAAGGAGCCTCACAGGCTTCAGGGATCTCCCGCTATAGACCATGTACCCACAGATGACTGTGAAGATCTCTCCAAAATGATGCTACCCTAGGCTTTTTGGGAGACCTTTCTGGAGGGATAACTGATTGTTTATTTATGCATACTCTGTAACTCCAGGGAAAACAAAACACCGTCTAAGAATGTTCTACATAGCTCAATTATGAATATTTAAATAGTAACAGAAATGAAAACATTAAATATTGCGATGGAACCATAAAGGCCAAGGGAAATGCAACATGTATATGGGTGTATTTTGTGATAGTAGAATCAACTGTTGAAGATCTGAAATCCCCATCATCCATGGTAGGAAGCTATTAGATCTTGTCTAACAAAAATTTTAAGAAATGGTATAAAGGGTTATTTAAAAATAAGGAAATATATACCAAAAGAAACAAAGCAGCCAAAAATGATGCCTTTAGGGAATGAAAATAGGGATGCGTGGGAGTGGGACAGGAGACTGTGTGGTTTGCTTTAAAGCTCAGGCAAACTGTTTGATTTTTAAAATCATATGCTTGGGCTACCACACCAAAGCACCACAGCCTAGATGGCCTAAGGACTAGAGATTTACTCTCTCATTGTTCTGGGACTAGAGGCCCAAGATCAAGGGGTCAGTAGGTGTGCCTTCTTCTGAGGCCTTTCTCCTGGGCTGGCAGATGGTCTGTTGCCTTTGCTCTGTGCCCTTACCTGGTCTCTGTGGGTCATCCCCACACCACTGTGTGTCCAAATTTCCCCTTTTTACAAGGACACCAGTCAGCTGTTTTAGCCAGTGGCTTCATTTTCACTTAGTCCCACCTTAAATGGCTTATCTTCAAATAGTCACATTCTTAGATACTGGAGGTTAAGGCTTCTACTTAGGAATTTTGGGGGGACACAATTTGGCCTACAGACATGCATTGATTAAAATACTAAAAGCCCTATCTTAGAAATACCCTTCAGATTTATACCAGGTAGAGCTGAATATTTGTTTGGATCTTCAAACTCCACTGTCAGTTGCAATTGCAACAACCATAGATCTTATTAAACTTTGACCATTATGCCAAGTCTTGGAAAGTAACATTTAATTTTAGAGTCATCTTTTAAGCAAGATAGTGGTAGCCACAATATCTTGGGAGAATGCCACATTTACTATTTTCATCAATTATTTCTTCTCAATCCTGCAAAATATTCTTTGCACCACCTGCTTTCTTGAGTTCACATTAGCAGTTCTACAAGCTCATTCCCGGTAAGTCTCCCCAACCCTTATTTATTTTTTATTTTTTTACTCCTTCCCTTTTTGACTTAGTACCTTATTTTTTCCACAAAAGCCTAACCACAGAATTCTTACCTATTCTTGGAGCAGAAATTGAACATTTATGACAGGAGAAGAAAAAAAAGAAAGTCATCTGTATGGTTTGTAAATAGTTGCTTCTGTAATTCAAACAGTGCCCCATAAATCAAAACCAGTTCTGGTTCAGTCTGCTGGGAGACATACATGAATCTGTCAACAAATATTGTGATTCCAAATGAAGTTTTGTTAGTAGTGATAAGAATCCTGCACTATCACAATGCATTTGAGAAAATTCTGACAGAAATCCTGAACAAGACTAATGGGGAAATATGAAATAGGATTGAACTGACAGAGAGATAATATATTGCTTGGCACCACTATCACTCTAAAGTAACAGAAAACATTGGGAAGGGACTATAAATACAACTGAAAAATACAGAGTACTTAGAATAGTAAGGAAGGAGAAATATTCAGAAACATTCATTGTTACTATAGAAAGTAAAAAGGGAATAGCCAAAAAAAATTTGTTCAACATTTACATTATATTCAGCTCTTCCCCCAAAATTCTAAATATTTCTAAACATACACTCCCATAAGAAAATCAGGTGTTTAAAAACATACTTTTTGGGGGGAGGAGGCAAGATGACCAATTGGAGCCAGATTTCTATAGAGGCTACCGTCCAGAAGGAGAGTTAAAGGACAGAAGCTTAGCAAGTAAGCAGATGGTTTGGAGCTGAGTGAAGACAGAAGATTGAAGAGCACATATCACCCCTGCTGAGGTAAGCTACGACCCCAAGAAAACAAACAAAAGGTGCAAAACCCATCGTAAAGTGGATGGGAGTCCCCTCCCCCATGAGAATAGCTCACAGTCTACTTTCTACAAATAAGCGAGCAGAGTTCAGATCTCTTCTTTTTCTATTTTATGGGAGAGAGCCACTAAAAACTGGATCTTCTTCCCCAGAGAGGACCCACTAGTGTGCCATGGCACTCTCACACCAGGCATAAGACTGAACATATACTCTACCCACAATTCTGAACTCCCAGCACTCCCCTCTACTCACACCCTGAGTTCTGGAAGCCTATCTGTGCCAGAGTCCAGACTCTTGGGCATTTTCTTGAGAGGTATGGATAAGGCATTGGCTGTTACAAGTCTGTGCTGAATCAGTGGCATGGGTGTAAAGTGGGGACTGTGGTGCAAGGGAGCCATATGGAAGAGGGAGAAACGGTGCCCTGTGGCATAGTCCAGCAATGGGAACAATAAGGCTCACAACTCTGGTGAGATTTTGGAGAAACACTTTCCATCTCTCTTAGCATCTATCTTTCCCTCTTTTAGCAGAGGGAGCCGGGCCTGTATTCTAGTGGCAGTCATAGAAATGCAGGCCCTGTGAGCAAAGGGTATGCCTGAGGTGGTACCTGCCTGGGTGGGGCACAGTGGAGACAGAAACTAGAATACTCTCGCACAGAGGCGGCATACTCCGAGGGCAGGGCTGAGTCCCAGTTGTTGCTTTTGTGAGCTCAAGATGCACCCAGGCTCCAGTGGAGCATAGCTGGGATAAAAGCAGGCATGGCAGCAGCAACAGCTCATGGAGGGGCAGGAACTGAGAACCCTTTGTGAGCTCTAACCCAACACAGAGTGCAGCAAAGACAGATACACCAGCTCTGTGAGAATTGGCACAGTGGTAACATCAGGGGGCAGGGCTGAGTCGCAGTTTTTGTGAACTTAAACAGCACCTGGCCTGCAGTGAAATACAGCCAGGACAGAGACACAAATTCTGCAAGAATATAAGTGGCAGCAATATCAGTCCGGGGCAGGGCTGGAACTGAGTGACACTCCCCAGCATCCATTAAGCACCTGAGATAGTCAGGCTTCAGATACCCCTGCCGGCTGGTGATAGTGTGGCAGCCTGGCCCAGGAGACACAGATCTCTCTGTGACTCAAGCAGGTGCAAAACCCTGGCCCATCTGCAAATTGGAGGGAACTGGGCCACAGCCCTATGGGGTTACCAGTGACTGAGTGTGACAAAGGTAGACAATAGGGAAGGAGGCATCAACTTCCCTGGACTAACTTATTTGCTGGGCAGGTCCTTCTGACTCCACAGAGCACGGGAGTGAGCCACACTTGAGCTGCAAGAAGACCCATGCTATCTAGTTGCTGGAGACCTTTTGAACTCTCCCACATGAGACTTGGTACTCACTGGGCAATTTATTTGGAACTCTTGACCTGGGCCAATCACCTGAGGAACATCCAAGGTGGTAGTATGGGTCCTATGTAAAGCTGAAGGGGAAAAGCTGCAGTCACAAGTCCCAGCTCTTGGGGAAAGGGCTGGTTAATCACTACTCCAGGAGCCCCAAATCCAATTTCATCTTACCTGCTCATCTAAACAGTGCAAAATAATCATGAGGCAGAATCAGTAGAAAAACTCTGGCAACATGAATAAACAGAGTAGATCAACTCCCCCAAGGAACGACAAGGTGGGCACACCAGAAGACCTCATTAATGAACAAATGTCAGAAATTGAGTTTAGAATTTGGATGACAAATAAGATTAACAGAATGGAAATAAAGTTAGAATTAGAAATTCTACGAATAATTCAAAAATTGTCACAAGAATTCAATGAATTCAAGGCAAAATCACCAAAGATTCTAACACCTTGGGAATGGAATTTGCAGCCCTTCAAGATATGAGAAATACAGTAGAATTCATCAGTAACAGAATGGAGCAGCAGAAGAAAGGATTTCTGACATTGAAGACAAAGATTTTGAACCCTCAATGCTCAAAGAGGAAGAGAAATGGAGAGCAAAAACTGATCATTCTCTCAGAGAGCTGTGAGATAATTCCAAAAAAATGAATATTCACCTTATAGGAATTCCTGAAGGTGATGAGCTTGCTTTGAAAAGCCCAGATGTTCTACTGCAAGAGATAATTGAGGAGAACTTCCCAAACATGGCAAGAAATTCTGAAATTCAGATAGCTGACAGTTTCAGCACCTCAGCACAACTCAATCCAAATGAGCATCTCCCAGACACATTATAATTAACTTCACCAGAGTTAATGTGAAGGAGAAAATCCTGCAAGCAGCTAGATGTAAGAAAACCATAACCTACAAGAGGAAGAATATTAGAATGACTGCAGATCTCTTGGCTGAAACTTTTCAAGCTAGAAGAGGATGGCCATTGACCTTTAACCTCTTAAGTGATAGTTATGTTAATTAGTTTGATTTAAGCATTCCACATTTTATATCAAATCATCATATTGTACCCCATAAATGTAAACAGTTATAATTTAATACAAATTAAGTAAAAAAAGGAAAGGAAATAAGTGAGTCTATCACTGCAGCTATGCCAGCAGGCATTAAAACCCCTAACCCTAACCCGAACTTTCAACCCAGGATCCTGTATCCAGCTAAACTGAGTTTCATTTATGATGGAGAACTTAAATACTTTAATGACATTCACATGTTGAAGAAATTTGCCATAACTAAACCAGCTCTCCAGGATATTCTCAGACCTATCCTCTACAATGACAAGCACAATGCTCTACCAGCAAATTAAACTCATAAAGAATCTTTTGATCAAATTCTAACTTCCACGGTGGTGAAAGGATTAAAAATATTGACTTTTGAAAATCTTGATGTCCAAAATACCACTAGGCTTCTCAATACTCTCAATTAATGTAAATGGCTTAAATTATCCTCTAAAGAGGCACAGGTTGGCTGACTGTATACAAAAACTCAGGCCAGATATCTGTTGAATACAAGAATCTCATCTTACCTTAAAAGAAAAATATAGTCTCAGGATGAAGGGATGGTCATCCATTATTCAGGCAAATGGAAATCAGAAAAAAGCAGGTATTGCAATTTTATTCTCAGATACAATAGGCTTTAAACCATCAAAAGTAAGGAAAGATAAGGATGGTCACTCCATATTTCTTAAGGGTACCACTCAACATGATGAGATTTCAATTATTAACACTTATGCACCCAACCAGAATGAACTTCAATGCTCTAACAGACATGAGCAACTTGATTTCCTCCAGCACGATAATAGGTGGAGATTTTAAGCCCCCTTTGGAGTGCTGGATAGATCCTCCAGTAAGAAACTAAGCAAAGAAATTTTAGACTTAAACTTAACCATTCAACAATTGGACTTAACAGATATCTACAGAACATTTCATCCTAACAAAACAGAATACATATTCTTCTCATCAGCCCATGGAACATACTCTAAAATTGATCACATCTTAGGTCACAAGTTTAACCTCAGCAAATTTTAAAGAATAGAAATTATTCCTTACATCTCAGAAAATCATGGAATAAAAGTTGAACTCAGTAACAACAGGAATCTGCATACTCATACAAAAACATGGAAGCTAAATAATCTTATGCTGAATGATAGCTGGGTCATAGACAAGATTAAGAAGGATATTACCAAGCTTTTGGAACAAAATAATAATGAAGACATGAATTATTAGAACCTCTGGGATACCGCAAAGACAGTCCTAAGATGGAAGTGCATAGCACTGCAAGCCTTTCTCAAGAGACTGGGAAGAGAGGAAGTTAACAACTTAATGGGACATCTCAAGCAACTGGAAAAGGAAGAACATTACAATCCCAAACGTTGCAGAAGAAAAGAAATAACCAACATTAGAGCAGAATGAAATAACATGGAAAACAAAAGGATTATACAACAGATCAATAAATCAAAATGCTGGGTTTTTGAAAATTCAATAAAATAGATAAACCTTTAGCTAACCTAACCAGGAAACAAAGAGTAAAATCTCTAATTTCATCAATCAGAAATGACAAAGATGAAATAACAGAGTACTCAGAAATTCAAAAAATCCTTAATGAATATTACAAGAAACTCTATTCTCAGAAATATGAAAATCTGAAGGAAATAGACCAATACTTGGAAGCATGCCACCTTCCTAGACATAGCCAGAATGAAGTGGAAATGTTGAACAGGCCTATATCAAGTTCTGAAATAGCATCAACTATACAAAATCTCCCAAAAAGAAGTCTGGGACCAGATGGCTTCACATCAGAATTCAACCAAACCTTTAAAGAGGAACTAATACCTATTATTATTTAACCTTTTCCAAAATATAGAAAAAGAAAGAATACTACCCAACACATTGTATTAGCAAACATCACCTTGATCCCCAAACCAGGAAAAGACCCAATAAGAAAAGAAAATTATAGATCAATATGTCTAATGAATATTCATGCAAAAATATTCAACAAGATCCTAGCAAATAGAATCCAGCAACACATCAAACAAATTATACACCATGATCAAGTGGGTTTTATTCCAGGGTCTCAAGGATGGTTCAAAATACATAAATCTATACATATAATTCATCACATTAACAAAATAAAAAACAAAGACCATATGATTCTCTCAATTGATGCAGAAAAAGGTTTTGATAATATTCAGCATCCTTTCATGATCAGAACACTTAATAAAATGGGTAGAGAAGGAACATTTCTTAAATTGATAGAGGCCATCTACAGCAAACCTACAGCCAATATCATATTGAATGGAGTTAAATTGAAATCATTTCCACTCAGATCAGGAACCAGGTAAGGTTGCCCATTGTATCCCCTGCTTTTTAACATTGTAATGGAAGTCTTAGCCATCACAGTAAGACAACAAAAGGCAATCAAGTGTATCCATATAGGGTCAGAGGAGATCAATCTTTAACTCTTTGTAGATGACATGATTGTATATCTGGAAAACCCCAGAGATTCAACTACAAAACTCTTTGAATTGATCAAGAAATACAGCAGCATCTCCAGTTACAAAATAAATATTCACAAATCTGTAGCTTTTATATATACCAACAGTAGTCAAGCTGAAAAAACAGTCAAGGACTCTATTCCACTTGCAGTAGTGCCAAAGAAGATGAAATATTTGGGAGTTTACCTAACAACGGATGTTAAAGATCTCTATAAAGAGAACTATGAAACTCTAAGAAAATAAATAGCTGAAGATGTCAACAAATGGAAAAACATACCATGCTCATGGCTGGGAAGAATCAACATTATTAAAATGTTCATCCTACCCAAAGCAATACAATTTTAACACATTCCCTATTAAAGCCCCACTGTCATACTTTAAAGATCTCAAAAAAATAGTACTTCATTTTATATGGAATCACAAAAGACCTCAAATAGCCTAGACATTACTCAGAAATAAAAACATATCAGGAGGAATCACCCTACCAGACTTCATACTATACTATAAATCAATACTGAGGGTAATTGTT
>CAUYON010099737.1:0-33143 GCA_963573935.1 Arctocebus calabarensis
TATTGATTCTTCCCAACCATGAGCATGGTATGTTTTTCCATTTGTTGACAGTTTCAGCAATTTCTTTTCTTAGAGTTTCATAGTTCTCTTTATAGAGATCTTTCACTTCCTTTGTTAGGTAGACTCCCAAATATTTCATCTTCGTTGGCGCTACTGTAAAAGGAATGGAATATGTTCTCCTTAGCAAAGTATCTCTAGAATGGAAGAAAAAGTATCCAATGTATACACCCTTAATATGAGGCAAATTCTTTATCTTTCAAGTGAAGGCTACAACCCATTTATTGCACAGGAAGACAGGGAAAGGGGAGAGGGAGGGAACGGGAGGGAGAGGGTTGGGGGGATGGGACAAAGGGTGAGATCACATGTGTGGTACATATTTGAAGGGTCAAGAGAAAACTTCTAAATACGGATCAAAAGTGTTTTCACATAGCAAATGAGAAAATCTCATGAATGTTATGTCAATCAGGTTGATAAAAATATCTCAGATTGTATGCGAAGCCTGCACACTGTACCCCATGATTGAACTAATGTACACAGCTATGATTCAATTAAAAAAAAATAAATAAAAAATAAATAAATAAAATTGTCTGTCTTCCACCTGATCTCAGCAGCTAAAGAGGTGTTTGAGTTGTAACTTCTTTCAGGCGTCGAGACTTATACTAACTGTTGACTCTAAGGTCAAAATAAATAATGAGAGTAATAGCTTCTAAACTTTAAAATAACTACCCAGGAGATTAATGATATAAGCAAATAAGTGATAAATGAATAAATGTGGCAGAAGTCATAGTTCTTCCTTACACAAGAACTTCCCAGCAACCATTAGGAAAGCAGCATAAAACTGATTATCACAGGCGAGCATCAGCGATGAATAGTAAATTGGGGAGTCGAAGTCTAAGAAACAGGATACTTGCCAGGTCTCCGAGTATTTCACTACAAGACATTTATTCCTTCCAAAGAGAAAAAATTGTAACTTTGCAGTGGCAAGACCCAAAAAACACTATCCTAACTGCATCATCAGTACTGACGTCACCAGTAATAAAACCTATTTGACCTCATGCCCTTCCTGGTCTGTAGTGCTAAGAAGGCCATCCATCACTCCTAGGTTGATCTTGCCCCCAGCCTACCAAGTACACAACTTTAATCAGGAGAAAACATCAAAGGAGCTAAAAATAAGGAACATTTTACAAAACAACCAGCACTATTCTCCAATAGTGTCAAGGTTCATGTAACCTCTTAGTTACGTGAGAACTGAACTCCTGGGTCCAGGAAAAAAGTGTTAGTGAGCAATTTCAATATTATCTGGAGATGAGCTAATACTATTTAATCGATATTAATTTTCTTTAGTAACTATACAATGGTCATAGAAGATATTTTATGTAAGTTGAAATTATTTCCAAATTAAAAGTTAATAAAGTATAATTATATTTGTATGTCTCTGGATTTAGTTGGGTAATATTTTGTATATGCTAGAGAATGCTCTCCTATGAATCTATGAACTTTCAATCTTTCAACAACTTATTTTCTTTATCTTTTTTAAAATATATTTTTATTGAGGTAAATTATACATACATAACTTACCAGCTTTACTATTTTTAAGTGTACAGTTAAATGTCAATACATGCATTTATATTATTCTCAGCCTCTGGCAAACAATTGGCTTCATGAAATCCACCTTTCTGTTCATGCATATGAGAATGTGATATTTATCTTTCTTTCCTGGCTTATTTCATCCAACATAACTACAACCAGTTCCATCTACCATGCTTCAAATGACATATTTTCAATGGCTGAATAATATGCCATTATGTATATGTACCACATTTTCTTAATCCATTTATCAGTGGAAGGACCACTAGGTTGATTCCATAGCTTGGCTATTGTGACTGCTGCAATAAATATGAGAGTGAAGATATTTCTTTGATATATTTACTTCCTTTTTTGGGATATAAATCCAGTACTGGAGTTTCTCATCATATGGAAATTCTATTTTTAGTTTTTTGAAGAGCTGCCCTACTGTTTTCTGTAGTCACTGTACTAATGTCTGTTACCAGCCCCAGTGTATAAAATCCACATCTTCGCCAACATCTTTTATTGCTTTTTTTTTTTTTTAACTTTGTAAATAAACAGTAGCTGCTATTGACCTTTTAGAGGTTTCCAGTATTTTTTTTCTTCTGTTTCTTCCAACACAACATTAGGAGAGGTGATATCCAATACCACAAAGAAGCAATCAAAGTCCTCACAAAATCAGCTTGTGGCCCGAGGGCCACAGGTTGGACACCCTTGCTGAGATGATGACTACATGTGGAATTCTGCATGAGGAGCAGTGTGATTCAAGTCTATTCTACACTCATGCTCCAGCACAGTGGTTTTCAGCTGGGAGAGACTTTGTCCTGTAGAAGACAGTTTGCAGTTTCAGGACACTTTTTTTACAAATAGAAGAAAGCACTACTGACATCTGTCAATGCTGTTAAAAGTTGTACAATTCACAGACAGACTCCACAGTAAAGAATTATTGGGTGCAAATAACTGGTACCAATGCTGAGGAATTCTGCTCTAGCCAATGGTTGCTTCACTGTCTGAGGTGCTCCGGGGGCTCCAAGTTTGAATGCAGCGTACTGTACATTGTATAGTTCATGCCTGGCCCTCTCAAACACATGTGCCACCATGGATAAAAGTTGTTTTGTCATGTTTCCTGGTGTTGTGGAAACAGAGCGGTGTTTTGTTATGGTGTGGAAACAGAATATAAGCATAAATTTAATTGAATTTGCATTAGAAAAAGAACATACTGTGTAACAGCAGGCACAAACATTTTAATCTCTGTTCTTTTCTATTTTTAATGTTTTTTTTTTCCTAGCAGACTCCTTGTATTTCAGTGAATACAATGTTCTAAACCAACATGATGAAGGCTACCTTAAGAGGGTAACCATAAGAGCTGCCCTACTGTTGTCTGTAGTCACTGTACTAATGCACGTTACTAGCCCCAGTGTATAAGATCCACTTATTGCAAATCCCAGCTGCAATGTTGCCACTTCAGAAACACGGGGAGGTTTGCAAACCGACTAGTAGCAGCCCATCTTTTTCAGGAATTCCTGATTCTTCCTCATTTTGATAATTTCAGTGCCTGCTCTTCCAATGCAAATCCAAGTGGTTCTTTAAAACTGATTCTCTCAGAAGACGGCAAAATGCAGTCATAACCCTGGTTGGATGCTGAGAATACCTGGGTTGACATTCTGATTCTACTCTTCATAGCTTTGTGTTTGGGGCAAATAACATTTTGTGCTACATTTTCCCTATCTGTAAATTTAAATCAAGAGCAAATTCCACCTCCTAAGATTGATGTGAAGAATAGCTATAGAATACTTAGAACATTATCTGGCACATTAAAAGGTCTAAGTAAGTCATTGCTGTTATACTGTTATTGTTATTATTATTGAAAAGGTGAATACTTCTGGCATAGTAGCCAGGATTAGACTCAATCAATGTACAACCAGTATTTTAAAAGACTCTGTTTCACCCACAAAGTCTTTCTGTAGATCACCCAGGCAGACATGTAGATCTGGCGTGTTTTTATCAGATTATCAGAGTCCATCCACATCTTATGTTTTTCTCCATGAGCATTTTTCATTCTGGGTTCTCAAGGTTCCACTTTCCTGGACACCTAGTCCTGGACATTGCAGAACTTGTCTTACTGGTGGACACACACACACACACAACCACTAACATTCAATAGGGACATTTAATGGTTAGAGCTTAAAAACTAACAAGACCATGGAGATAATTTTACGTATTTATAAGACTTGATCTCAAATTTATAGCTGCATAAAATTTGAACCACAAAAGCTGTCTAAAGTTTTATCGCCATATTATTTTGTATTTGTTTCAAAGCTGGCCATCTGGGACCCTCCTTCTGCTGAGAAAAACCTCCATTTACCCACTTCTAAGCTGAGACATTTGTTAAAACCTTCATTTAGGGAACCTGAGTCTCTAAAATGTGATCTTGTTTAAATGCTATAATTAAAGTGCAATTATTCCTGTCTAAAATGGGATATATAACTAAATGCATGCACTTTTGTTCTGGATGTTACATTTCTTCTATATGTTACAAACCAAAACTCACTTTTAAAAGTCAAGTCCCTTTCCATTTTTATAATGCCAAAAAACATTACTTTCTTTGCATTTTGACATCAATAGCTAAGGTGCAATGACGATCCTTTCCATTAGTAGTTTGGATAATTTTATAATGTCAAATATTTTCTTAAGTTAGGTACAGGTTTTTAAAGTTGATTCTATCTTTTTTTCTTTTCTTTTACATTTTGTCTCATTGTCTCATTTTGCACAGGGGTGGGGAAGCTGTGGCTTTGGGGCCACATGTGGACCCCTGGATCCTTTAGTGCAGGCTTGAGACTAAATACAAATTTTAAAGAACAAATAACTTTATTAAAATGATCTGGAGGACCACATGTGGGCTTGAGACCACAAATCCCTCACCCCACAGTAGGACAAAAGTGAAAGAGAGATGCTGTTTAGTGTTGTCTATCAAAAGAACTCTAAATATGCTTCTTAAGAAATACGTTACAGAAAATATTCTGAGATGGCACAGTTTCCTTTACTATGAAATTAAATAGTGGGTCCATAAATATCCAATAAAACATATAATTTTAGTAAGATAAAGAGAGTCATCTGGGATTTAATATTTTTCTTAGATACAAACATCAGGAAAAGATGGGTTATTGTTGAAAGTATAATTTTGCTGTAACTGGATGATGCTTTTTTGTATTTTCTATTTTTTCCAGAGTTCAGGTTAAGCAATTTTTGAATTGATAGACTTTTTGAAACAATAAAGAAATGAAATGAAGCCTAGCCACCTCCATGTGTCCACCTGCCTGGCCACCCACGTATCTATCAATCTTATCTAATTCCGTTGTGCAGAACGCTCTTTAGAATCCCAGTACAGCCAAGCGCTTTTTCTCAGGAATAATCTTTTGTCTGACAGCAGGAAGCAGCCTGTGCCATGTATCTGTGTCACACATCTGCCTGTATACAACGTTTGCCATCCTGGGTGTATACTCTGATTTGGGGTGCTCAAATACAATGAACCACTCTTAACTAAACATCATGGTCAATTTTCCAAATAATAGCATTTATTTTTGAGTGAATATTGAGATCAATACCAAGAGGTAGGTAGGTATTCTTTTTATTCTATTTTACCAGAAAGGCTAAATCAGTTGCCGATAGCTAGTAACTGGCAGAAATAAGAACTAAACCCAGAATATGACCCGAGCCTCCATTTGAACCACCACAAAATGTGTTTCTTCCTAGGGGTTGGACAATGAACCCCCACTCACCCACTGCCACTGCGAGGTACAAAATGCATTTCTTCCTTGGGCAATGCTGCTGGAGGCAGGACCCCCCCATTAACACTGGGAAGTAAAGACTTTTTAGTCACCGTGCCAGGGAGGGGTCAGCACTATTCTTCAACATGCCATCCCTGTTCACTGTGTTGAGGGAGGGAATTCAGAGAATACTCTAATTAATCAACACTGCTGTCCTATTTTTTTTTGAAGTTTTTGGCCAGGGTTGGGTATGAACCAGCCACCTCCGGCATATGGGGCCAGTGCCCTACTCCTTTGAGCCACAGGCACCACCCCTGCTGTCCTATTTTAGACAAAGCAGAGCCCTCCATCCACCTCATTACCTAATAAAAATAATGACAACTTAAGGGCAAGAACTCTAAGAAAACTGTAAAATAAATGAATATAAATGTAGACTAAAAAATATGTAGAGATGCCATGTTGGAACCTTCTCCCATGGCCTTCGTTAGAGGGGAGGTCAGAGGCTGGATACTGGCAAAGCTCTCAGGGGATGGATTTCAGAGCAGCTAGTGCCACTGAGAAAGGAAATTATTTTAGTGGCAAGAAAATCAATCAACAAACTAATGCCAGTAAGAAAAGTATCCTTTTTGTGTATGATATTTATAGACTATGGGCTAATTTCAATTCTGACTATAGTGCTATTAAAATGATATTTGTGAAAAGCAAAGAACAAAAAAATTTAAACACTTAGACTTTCACTTATATTTTCAAAACTGACTTTTCATTAGAGTTTGTGTTCATTATAATCGTATTCTCTATCAAGACTAAATTATGCAAGATCTTAAAGGCATCTAAAAATCACTCATATAATCCCCAAATTGAAGCTATATAGTTTTTTAAATGCCCATAGAAATATTGTCAGGTTTTTCAGCAATTTGTTTCATTGTTAAAATTTCACTTTTAATAAATGTTTTTCAGGAAAAAACATGGTTTTACTGTTAAGATAAACTCAATCAATTTTCAAACATTAGAAGAAATAATTTGGGGCATAATACAATCATATATATTTGGATACATTATTTATCATTAGACGAGCATGTCTGATTCAGAACCAAGGCATTCTTGATAACAAGTAAGGAAGTCCACAGATACAAATTCTAAAAAATTTCTTTTCAGAGAGTAAGGAATAAGGAAAGAATAAAATAATTATAAGATAACTAAAGTATTAATATATGAAGGCATTCACCAAAATTGAACTCTAGAGAGTGCAGTGTATTATTATTTCTATAAAATGTCTAAAATGTTTAGTGGTATAAAAAATAAATACACACGCAGAGTAATTCCTGCCCCCAGTGAGATTATTATCAAATGCCATAACAATTCAGAGCATTTCTAAGTGTAGAAGGAAAAAAACTGTAGTTTCCAGTTGTCTACTTTACTTTATGGTAGGCTGACAATTTAGAGGTGCTGTTGGTTTACAATAAAGAACGTGCCCAATATCCTCAATACTAATGTGATGTCAGTACATGATCTAGTGACACCCACATAGGAGAAAAACTCGTCACAGTTCAGGTTGGGGGGAGGGGTAATGAAAGAGGGGTGGGGGGTGGGTGGTCTCACTGAATGAGCACAGGGTGGGGTGCTTGGCTCACCTCTTATGTGTGGGACATAACCACAAGAGGGACTCTACCTACCAAAATCAAATATCATACCCTCACATCAGCCTGAAATATATTTACTTTTCAAATAAATAAACAAACAAACAAACAAACAAATCAGGAGACAGGAAAAAAAAAAAAAGCAAAGTTGAACAGCTGGTAAACTGGGTTTCAAATGCAACAGTCTAGCCCAGAACCTACCTTATAACTGAATATTCTCCTGATAGCCTATGAAATATCACTGCTTCTTATGCTTTTCTAGGATGTCCTGGGAGAAGACTGTTGGTGTCCCTCTCCTGGGTATCTCTGAGAAACCACATTTACAGTTCCAGCTCTGAGGACATGTCCGGGGTGGTTACCCAATGTACAGAGGAGATTGCCCAGGTGCTGAGGCCAAGTGGCCGTCTCCACCTGGGTCTCCTGTTTGGGATTTGGGGTCACCAGGAAGAAGGGAATCCCCAATTCAGGACTTCAGGAATCATCTCCGTGTTTTACTGAGATCTCTTCAGGCTTGGTTACCACAATACCTTTATTTTTGGAGAATTGCTACTCCCAGTTCAGCACACCAGACCTATTATCTGCCAGCAGCATCCTTTCTGGTTTCTGCTTAAGATAGCTGCATGTTGACTGCTATCTTTGCTTCATTTCTAAAAATAGTATGTGGGTAGGATGTACTGTTTATTCCCTCATTTCTTCAATAAATGTGACTTCCATGTAAAAAAATAACTTATCAAAGTAAAAAATTATATATGTCTATGTGTATACATTCAAATACAAAATATTCCTTTTAAGGAATTAGTTAATATTCTTTAAATTCATGCTTCAATGTTAACTTTACTATTGTTTCGTACAGGTCGATAAAATAGTAGTAATTTCATTACTTTTCTCTCACACGAGTTTATACTTTGAAAACCCAATATTTCTCTTCTGTTCCTCATTTCAATGTAGCAACCTTTTGTAACTTGATGATTCCCAGCCAGAAAGGCATATTTTTTTTTTCCTGCAAGTCACAAACACTGATACCTAAGTATCAAATGCCCTCCAGATCCAAGTCAAAGATGAAGAGGTTTTCTACCACTTATACTACTAGGAAAATTTTCTTTTTTAACAATTTGTCATGCTCTGTCTCAGGATTCTGTATTCATGAGTGTGTGTGTCCTGTCAATGTCTAGAAATCATTTCTTTATACTTTGGTAAATAGTAGAAAGATGTGGAACCCTCATGTCAATTACTCTACAGAGTGTGCACACGTGTGTGTGTCTGTGTATTCACACACATATATGTGAGCTAATATTTACAAATATTGCAGACATATTATATTTTAGCTTTCTAAATTATAAGTCATAAAATAAGACAGACAGAGTACTTAAAGGTCATTTAATCTAACTTACAAGTTAAGGTAGAAATCTATCATACAGCATCCCTGACATATGATTTGCAAATTCTATTTCACACATCCATCTCCTCCATTACGTCACTCATTTCACAGCTACATAGTCGCAGTTTTCAGAAAGCTACATCCTCTGATGAAATAAAGTGAGGTTCCCTCCATCTACCAATGCTGGTTCTTTTTTGTGAACATTAAAATCAATGTATTAAACAATTTCAACCACTCTTCCCCATGACAGCTCTTCAGATACTTGAGACAGCTATCAAGTACTCTCCTAGTAATCTCTTTGTCAAACAAAATATATCCTTGTGTTCAAACATTTCTTATATGGCAGAAATTTTAGACAAAAAAAGCAGGGTAAAATTGCCATTAGTAAGACTTCGATGCTTTTCCCTGTAACATCAATAGAAATTTCTCCCATGATGAGTTTATATTTTTACTGTACTTAAAATTATTTATGCTATTTTTCTATCTATAGACATTCAACAAAATGATCCTATTTAAAGTCTTAGTATGTTTAGCTTTTTAATTCAATAAATACCAAATTCTAAAACATATTAGGAAAGTGAAAATTGCTTAAAATTAAGAAAAGAAATACAAAGCTTGTACCACTCAGGAACTCATAATCTAGTGCAGAGAGAAGATTAGAAAGAATTCTAAAGACTATGATGGAAATAGGCTGGGGTTGGTTTAGAGGCAAAAATAAGGAAATGCAAAGTAGTCCAGAAAGAATAATGCAAATGGGTTTATCAGCTGACTCTTGAATCGTGAATATAGCATTCTAGGTGAATAAAGAAGAAATGGTAGTTAACTGTTGTTCAGGGGAACAAGAAATAACACATGTAAAGACATGGAAATATATATGTTAGAAAGGAAGGACAGGTAAGAGAACAAGTAGTGTGTGTTGCAAAACCAGTGAGTTTCTGTTTGTGTGTGTGTTTAGGAACCGGGTCTCTCTATGTGACTGGGGCTGGCCTCAAACTACTGGGCTCAAGTGATTCTCATGACTCAGCCCTCTGAATAGCTGGGAGCACAGGTGTACCACCATGTCCAGATAGATAGTGATTCCTACAAGCAAGGAGTGATGTCTAAACAAATGTCAAGGCATGGAGGACAGAAATGCCACTAAATAAAACTTAGAACTTCCACCAAATAAAACTTAGAACTTCACTATTAAACCATGGGTGGATAGAGAAAAAGATGTAACTGAAGACAATATTGTCACATTTGTGTTCATACAAAATTTACTCTGATTGCCTCTCAGAGAGCAGGTAAAGTAAACGGAAGTAATTCACCAGGAGGCATTGAAAATAACCAAAAGCCTCCTGAGACAGATCAGGATTGTAGAAATCATAACCAGGACAGAAGAGAAGGGAACCAGAGAAAGAGAAGCACTCAAGAGAGATTGCGAGTGTAAACTGACATTTTATGAGTGATTGAACTAGGAATGTGTGGAAGATACACTTTTTCTCTTTGGGTTACTTGCAATTTTTCTTGGAAAGGGGTATATATGGCCAAGTTTACAGGGGAAAATGATGAATTATAATTTAGATGTTTGGTATTTTCTATAGTGATGATAAGATCAAGCATAATTAAGTTGTTTAGAAGGAGTTGGAGCTCAAGACATAGATCTGGACTGAAAAGAAAAATCTGGGAATCAGAATGTGGGCCATGAAGCCATGAGGAAGCACCTGCTAATCCCACCAGTAACTGATGGAGGAAGAGAAGGGAGTCAGGCTGGAGCATCAGAAAACACAGGCCTTGGCTCAGCGCCTGTGGCTCAACGGGCTGAGGCGCCAGCCACATACACCTGAGCTGGCGGGTTAAAATCCAGCCCGGGCTGCCAAACAACAATGACGGCTGCAACAAAAAAATGGCTGGGCGTTGTGGCGGGCGCCTGTGGTCCCAGCTACCTGGGAGGTGGAGGCAGGAGACTCGCTTGAGCCCAGGAATTGTAGGTTGCTATGAGCTGTGATGCCACTGCACACTAATCAGGGCAACAGCTTGCGGCTCTGTCTCAAAAAAAAAAAAAAAAAAAAAAGAAAAGAAAAGAAAACATAGGCCTTTTGGAATCAGCAGAGTAAGAGAAGCCCAGGTAAGTGGTCAGAAAGACAGATCAGAAACTAGACAAGGTCAGCAGGTGTTAAGCTTAGTGAAAGATTGGTAACGATCTCGACAAAAACATTTGTAATGGAACATTGTACATTTAGTCTTCAGGTAATATGGAATATTAAAGTAATGAAATAAATTTATTATCTTCTTTCAAAAAAATGTGCCTTTCAAATTTAAGAAAGACAAGTGGTGAGGTAGAGGTGCTACCAGAAAAGAAAAAAAAATTACTTCAATGTTGTTCAGGGTTTTGTAAACTGGGTAAATTTTTTATAGTCAGAGAATTGTTCATTTTTTTTAATTATGAAAAGATATATTCAAGCTTAAGTGAGGCTATATCCTGCTGCCATTCAAACTCTCAGTGACTGGGGTGCCACACACACACACACACACACATATCATGTGTATGACCAGGGCACCTACAAGAAATGACATGAGGACAGGGAGGAGACAGGGGTGTGAGGCCAGACCAGAATGAAGCATCGACACCTCACGGACCTGAGGAGTTCCCATAACCACCGGAAGCTATAAAGAGGCAAGAAAACATCGTCCTCTGCAGATGTCAAGGGTACTATGGCCCTATTGACACTCTAATTTTAGACTCATGGATCCTGAAACTATGCGATAACAAATTCCTGTTGTTTTGAGCCATCTGGTTTTTGGTTTTTGGTTGTGACTTCCCTAAGAAACTAATATATCCATTCACTCAAAAATATTTGTTTAGTGCTATCTCCCTGCCAGACTGAAGGCTAAAAGCTAGGAATAAGGATAGTTTATGTCATAGTTTATGTCATCATGGAGCTTACATTAAAAGAGAAAAGAAAACAAATACAAACATTATTACAAATTGCGGTAAAAACAGTGAAGTAAAGACTATAATGAGAGATACTAATACAGAGGGTACTATTAGGACCAAGTGATCAAAGAATATCTTCCTAAATGAAGAAAGTGAAGGGGGAAAGACATCACCTGGAAAATTGTCAGGAAGATACACTAAAAGAATTGGCAAGAATTAGTTGAACCAGCTTTAACATACTCTGTAAATAGTTCCTGGGACGGAATCATGACTGTGTATAAGGCCTCTGTTGGTTCTTGCTACTGTAACAAATTATCTCAAGTTCAATGACTTAAAAGAACATAAAATGCATCATCTTATGTTTATGGAGTTCATAAGTCCTAAACTTCATACGTGAGCAGGAGGACTGTGTTTCTTCTGGAAATTAGTGGGGAGAATCTATTGACTAGCCTTCCCTGGCTTTTGGAGGTCACAGGCTTTCCTCAGCTCATGAGCCCCTGTCCCTCCATTTTCAAAGCCCACTTTATAACACCTCAAATCAATCTTTCTCTTTCCCGCTTCCCTCTCTCTCCCTCTCCCTCCCTTGTTCTGACCTTAGCTTTGACCATCACGATGCTCTCTCTCCCTTCCGTTCTGATCCACTTGCTTCCCTCTTTAAGGATCCTCGTGGTTATGCTGGGCCTATCCAGATAATCTAGGATATGCTCCACATTTCAAAAACCTCAGCCAATCACATCTTCCTGGCTTCTGTTGCCATTTAAAGTAATTTTCATATCCTCTTGGGGTTATGATAAGGGCATTTTGTGGGAGGTGGCATGATGGGCATTAGTATGTCTACCACCATTCTGGACTGACTTCCAATCTGCAGGTTTATAGAGAAGCCCTGCCCAGGACCCTACTTCCTCTCTCTGATGCTTGAGTGTTGCATAATTCTCTTATTTTTAATAAAATCATCTTAACTACCAGGGAGTGGAACCAAAGAAAAGTTGAATAATCAGTGCAGAAAGGGATAAAACAAACTTAATAAATAAATAATAAAATTATCAAATAACGTAAAGTGTTTATTTGAAGATTTGAAGTTAAAGACAACAGACGCCAAACAACATCTACGCGACGGGGTGTTTTCATTTCCTTGGGAATATTTAACTGCGTTGGTGTAGATGTGGAGTACAGAGAGCATTTACTTTTATATTCCAAAGTCTTCCATAGCTAGTCTCCATAGCCAGGATCTGGCAGTGCTCCTTATTCCAGATTTTAAAGTTATATATTTGTACTTACAGCAGTTTGATACACTTGGTATACTGAGGTGATCTTACCACCTTAAGTGAATGGATCCTTAATATAACAATAATTTCGGTGCATTAACAGATATCTATATATTTTGATACTAAAGAATTTGTGGAAAAGTAGACATTGTTGTAATTCAAAAATCTAGAACATTAAAGAGAAAGATGTCATTGACAATATCATCAAATATGAACTAACTAGGACAGGGATGAAGAACAGCAAGAACAAATGTAACTTTAACTGAGTCTGACTGTATCTTCCTCTCCTTCTGCGTCCAGGGCTAATGAGCAGCCCTCTCGGGCGGGTACCGTGAAGACGGCCCACCTGAGCCAGGGTAGACTCAGGTGCGCGTCTGGGCCCTTCACTCTCCTGACCTACATACATCTCGCATTCTCGTCTATAATAATCAGCCGGGCACAAAGATGTAAGAAAGTCCACAAACACTGCCCTTCTTCACAACTACATCACAAATCATTTTGCTCACTTTCTTCAGTGGTTGATGATGTTTAACTAGTTTGGAAACACACTAGTACCCTGTAGAATTATATTTCTAAAAGAATTAAAATCCAGAAATCTAAGAGCACCTTTGTTTCTCAATCTGAGTAAACAAATATAGAAATGTCTATTAAGAGCCAGGTGAAGTCATGGCTCGGTCTTGGGCCATATCCCCTTTCTTAGTCGGTAAAACCTAGAAGGAATAGGATATTGGGATTGACAGAGGACAAGAGGTTGAGATGGCTCCTAAGCAGAATAGACCTGAACAAATTCCACATACCCAACTGAAATGGAAGAGGAATTACAACAAACTGAAAACAGGATCACTTTTAAAAATCAAATCCATGTAAGACACAATCATAAAGAATACTTAATGAGAATTTACGAAATTTAACTTTTCATCTCAGCTCCACTCTTTTGTAAGTTCAAGAACTTGACAGTCAACTTAACTTTTACAAGATTCTAACCCTAGCCTTAACTTTAACTTTGAGTTGAAGGCTTTTAATTTATGTAAGAAAGAGGTCCAACAATATTTGTCCTATATGATACAGGATTTTTTAAGGATTAAAATAATATCCTGTCTGTAAAAAGTGTTTGCTTATTTATTTTGTAAAGCTTACTTCATATGTAAGATACATTCATATATTAGAAGAAAAGTTAAAAAAAATACACATGAACATAGAAAGAATATAACAATTGAGAATTTTTGCCTTTAATAAGTGATTAAGATAATAAAAATATATCATTAGTTCATCTCCTACTGACATCATGCTTCCTTTCACTTCATATACCAAATCCATGAGGTTGTTTTATCATGATTTCCTTATTACACCTGAGGTGTGCAGTGAGTAAAAAGAACTTGAAAAGAATAAATAAATAGTGAGTGGCAGGGCTGAAATCGGGACCTCGGCATTTAACTCCAGAATCCTACTACTTTAGCTACAAATATGGAGACTGAGTAGCTACATATTTAGAAGGTGACTTTTAATTATGAAGATGTACCAGGTTTCATTCCAAAACAGAAATAAACTAAAACATTTATCTTACCATTGAAAATTACATTTATTCATCACTGAATATCACTATGGTCACCAGATGGCCAAGGGGGTCCTTTAAAGGGACTGTAGTTTGGTGGTGCCAGTAGCTCAGTGGGTAGGGCACCAGCCACATACACCCAGGCTGGTGGGTTCCAACCCGGCCTGGGCCTGTTAAATAATGGAGACAACCAACAAATAACCAGGCATTGTGGCGGCCACCTGTAGTCCCAGCTACTCAGGAGGCTGAGCAAGAGAATCGTTTAAGCCAAAGAGTTTGAGGTTGCTGTGAGCTGTGATGCCACAGCACTCTGCTGAGGGTGACATAGTGAGACTCTCAAAAAAAAAAAACAAAAAAAGGGACTGTAGTGACATTCAGCAATGAGGAATGTAGCACTTTTCTAGGGTGGGTTTGCAAACTTAATTGTCTAGCTCATTAGTACTTTCAGATGAAAGCAGGAAGAATAAAAGCAATTTATGTGCAACAATCCAATCAGCATTTTATGCAGGTTGGCAATATTTGAGAGAAGTGTTATATTTCTACTATTATACATATATTAAAAATAAAAAGTAAAGAATAAAATAATCCTCTGGATAACTGACAAAAAACAAACACATGAATAGAATAGTTTAACCTCACCTTTCTTCTTTGGTTTCAGTGCTCCAGATGACTAGAAAGAAATGCATTTCTCTGACTTTATAATTATCACTGTTTTGGGAAATGTGTTTGTACTTTTAAAAAATACTCTTAAACATCAATGTAAATGTCACTGTTGAACTAATAAAGACAGCCATTAGATACTTTCTCCATACCGTGTGTAATAAACTAACACTCCATGCTTTTCCAAGTAGATGACCACGACTTGTTATTTTATAACTAACCTTGGGAAGATTTTCCTGCTGTTTTTTGTCACTTAATTGACTTGTCCCTTTTTCATGTTGAAGGCTGATTGCTTGATCTGAATAATTCACGCTTTTTCTGGTCAATCGGGTAGGAGAACCCAAACAATCATAAGTCGACAACCAAGTCAACCAGATCTGATTGGCCACCCAGCAGTCTCATTCAGTGCTCTGTTTTCAACTTTTGGACTGTGCTTTAAAACTAAATCACCTTCATTGAGATTGATTTGGTACAGTGTTTGCATAGCCAAGGTGAAATTTTAAAAAATGAAATTTAAACTCAAGTCAAAAAAATAAAGTATATTTCTTGAGTATACAGCCAATTGATTTTAAAGTATTTTCCTTGGGCTTGAATGCTTACATAATTGTCTCTATTCTAATGAGTAAAGAAACTTAAATAGCATCACTAAGAAATCAAGAAATGGAGCCTGGAACACCAACAACAAAAGTCTTTTGTAACCATATTCACAGCTAATTCTCTCTCTGGCTGTGACTTGCCATTGTGATAATGACTGAGTGTCTTTGCTGGTAATTAGAACAAGTGACAGAACAGGAGACCACTCTTTCTCCCCAGTGTGAAGATGAGCTCCAAGCTTTCTAAAAAGGATTGTGGGTGTAAAAGAAATTAAGTTTAAAAGTTTACTGACAATCTTAATTCTTTTATATACATTCACTGGCTCATTTACACTTTGCATTCATTATGCAAAGAATAAGTTGTGAAATTTTACAAGTTAGCAAGAAGGCTACATATTCTCAAGAATTATTTCTCATCTAATATATAATCTGAGTCAATAATATGGGGATGTGTAACCTCATTAAATCTGATAGTATGTAATCAAATTAACACATTAACTGTCCTGTGAGTTGTGTGTAACTCACATTAGTTTTGACCATGGGGCCTCATGAGGTAGTGAATTCTCTGTTCCTTGTTCTCACTGTTAATCAGCATGTCTCCCGCACTGCCTGTCACCTGCCTGAGTGGGACACAGGTGTAGGACAGTGCCCTCCAATCACCCCAACTTCGAACAGTGTGTTTCCCCTTGAATGTGTGCCTGGCAGATCTTTGAAAAAAATCAATAGGATAGTATGCAGTGACATGTCATTTTTACTCATACTTGGTACAATTCTGAAGTCATCAACCAGGATCACCCAAGGTCCAGTCAGAACACAACTAAATACTTATAAAATGACAGAAGACTCGATTCTCAGAATCAAATTCAGCAATATGTCCTGAGTCACCTACAACTCACATGATGTGCAGTGTAAAAATTGATTCTAGCACCACTCTGTGAGTTGCATATATGTGCAGAACAATAAAAATAACAATCATTTCATTAAATTAGAAAAGATCGTTTTGTTTTCAAAGTTATTCTATTTGCATAATAAAACACTGTAGTATTTCTTCTTTTTCTATTGTCTATAAGATATGGCATGATCTGTTTTTTGAAATTACCTTTTATTTTTATTTATAAATATTAGTTGTCTATTTTTTGAGACTTTGGGGAAAAAAACAAACAAACAAGAATTTAACTGATAACTCCATACTGAACCTTAGAGTCAAAGCATCAAAGCATTCTGTGATAGACATACTCTTATCTGACAATGTGAATGTTACTTTTTTTGCATTATTATTATTATTATTGCGTAGTATTTCATTGCAGCATTCATCTGATTCCTTACCTGAATGTATTTATCTTCATTCATTCTTTACAAGGTCTTGTTTTTATTCCTTATCTTAAATATTGTTATTGTTATTAAATTTTAAGCTTTTTTAATTTTGTGAAGGCAAAAAGCAGAAACCAGATAAACACATGTATATTAAAAAAAAAATAAAACACTGCAGCCTCAAGAGAGGAAAATTATTTTTCTAGTGAGGCAGCCAATGTGAGCATAGAACTTTACTCACTCTAAAATGTGTCAACCTATGCATTAAGCCTTGTTTTTACATTTTCAGTATATGATCAATGCAACAGATTTTAAATATAGTGATATTTGTCAAAATGCTGTAATTTGAAAGCTAAATCAATATATATAAAGTTAAGAAGCAAGTCAGATGTTTAGGCAGATATCACATATTGTTAATATAACAAAAATGCATCCACCTCTAATTTTCAGTTTATTCTCAACAATTTCTGGAAAAATTAAGCAGCAGTGATTTGTGTACAACCAAGGTGAAAACATTGATATCAAGTTGCTTAATCCTTAAAAAGTAAGAAGTTTTCAATTAAAGTTAATTTTCAAATTAAAGTTAATTTTAAAGACATTATTAGAACTTTTCTTTGCACCTAAAATTGAACTAGAACTCAAAATCATTTTTTACCATTTGAATGGACTGTTGAGTTTTACTCATTAAAAATAGGCAAATGCAATTAACCAAATTTGATGTATAGAGAAATTACATCATCAAATAATTTGTTTACATATGGAATTTTAAAAACTATTCTTATTTATTAGAAATAGCAAGACTTTGCACAGTGGGTAAGTTATTCCAGTTAAATACCTAGTTGCCATCTCTTATGACTGTGGGTAACAGAACATCCTTAACAGCTAGATTTTTCTGACAATTAAGTTCGTGAACTTGTCCTAGGAAAAGTGCTACATACCTCATTGCTGAATATCACCACTTTTACCTTCAAAGTACTGCCTTTGGGAAGCTATGCTCTGATACCAGAGCCTAGTCCACCCTTCAAAGCACTTTTACTAGGATGAGTTTGCAAACTTGATTGTCTGACCTTTGGACAATAATAGCTCTGATGGCCATTCCAGAAAGAGTTCCAAAATTGCTTTGAAGCGTGGACTAGGCATTGGTGTAAGTGCAGGGCTGCCCAGGGGAGGATGGGGAAGGTGACTGCAGGGACACTCAGCAGGACACTATGTAGCACTATTCCCATGAATTGGCCAATTTAACAGGCTGATTTCACATGGTAATTATACTTTCTCTGTGAATGGTGACTATTTTGATGGTAGAATTGTATCACCAATTGAAACAGATGGTGATCTGTTTAAGCTCCAGATCTTCTTTTTGATATCTTAGTACTGCTATGGCTGGTACCTTGCAAATCGCATTTCTTTTTTCTCACTGCCTTCTTAACAGATCTGCCAGCAATTAACAGCACTGCAGGAGGTTAGGGGGCAGGAGTGGGAGAGAGGGAACTACTCACTTCATGCTTGGGTGCCTGTTTGCCCTGGGAAGGATCCTTCTCTGCTAGTCCAGCCTCCAGCTCATTTTGGCGCTGTCAGTGTTAACCTCACCCCCTGAACCCACACCTGCCACGCAGCAGCCGCTTGCAGAACGGTGACCTCCAGCTCTATGAAGCCACTGCTTTTTGGTACCAGCCGAAATTGGGAAGCATCCCTTCCTTAGAAGTCTGAGTCCCAGGGCCACAGGGCCAACCTCTCCATCCTTCCCTTTTGTTTTCTTCAGTCCTGGTAATTGCAGCTGCTTCTTATTGTTACTTTTTCTTTGTTACCTCAAAGTTCCATTTTGCCTTTTCAGCCTTCTGGCTTCCCAAAGTGAGTTTTTTTTCTGTTGAAAATCCTAATGAAGTGTCTAGTTTGCTGCTGGACAGATTGACCAAAGGTGTACATTTATTCTTCTTTATTATATTCGTAGTATAGAGAACCATGTTAGGCACATAGAAGAAACTTAGTAGTCATTGAATAAATGTTCATTTCAGTGTTTGAGAAAAATCAATAAAATAGGTAAGAAAATGACATGAGGGCAGCACCTGTGATTAAGTGAGTGGGCACCGGCCCCATATACCTAGGGTGTCAGGTTCAAACCCAGCCCTGGCAAAACTGCAACAACAACAAAAACATAGCCAGGCATTGTGGTAGGTGCCTGTGGTCCCAGCTACTTGGGAGGCTGAGACAAGAGAATCACCTAAGCCCAGGAACTGGAGGTTGCTGTGAGCTATGATGCCACAGCACTCTACTGAGGGCAGCAAAGTGAGACTCTGTCTCTACAATAAATAAATAAAATTTAAAAAAAAAGTAAAAGAGAAAATGACATTAATTTTCCACTACAAAATAGTGCGCTGTTTTCTTTCCTCCCTCCTTCCCCGCCTTCCTTCTTTCTTCCTTTTTTTAAAATTCTAATTTAAATCTGAAGAGTATGCTAGTATAAGGACCAAGCTGACTCCATTTTATTAAAACTAACTCCATTTTGCAGCTGCATACCGAAAGCGTTAGGTAACCTACTCCCTCCTCCGCCCCTCGTCCTTGTGTCTGCCCTGAGCAGTCTGCCCCGAGTGATAGTAACACCCTCTCAGACCCCGAGCAATAACAGCTCCCTCCCAGACCAATCAGCCAAGGACAAGTACTGCTCAGTCTCCTGAACTCCCTATTAACTCACCCCAGTAGCTCACCTCAGACCCCCTCCCTTTTTCCTTTCTGTACCCTTAAAAACCCCTCCTTTTTGAGGTCGGGGGCTTCTCTGTACTCCTGCTGTGCCAGGACAGAGAGGCTCCGGTTCGAGCCAGTAAATAAACAACCTCTTGCTCTTGCATTGAACTTGGTCTTTGGGTGATTTATGTGGGGGATCCCTTGAGCTGGGCACAACACTAGAAAGCAAAAATTCTGATCTCAAATTTTGCAGGCAAGTAAACTGAGCTGGAGAAAATCCACATGCCTTTACCAAATTTAAAATCCACAGCATGGAAATACTGGATCTGCACTGCATGGGCCTGAAGTTAAGACATGTGTGTTTGTATCATACTTCCTGCTATTCTAACCAAATAATAACAACAACAATAACAAAACAGCAAAATAGCAGGATACACTCTTCTTCTCTTCCTTACTTTCTAGACAATGTCATTTAATGTTCAAAACAGCCTCCAGTTTATTTTACATCTGGGGTTGTCTATCAGATTTTGGTGAGAGTTTTTAATATCCATTTCTATTTTAAGAAATCAAAAAAGAACATTGTTTTATTTTACTATTTTAATTTTGTTTCTATTTTAAGAAATTAAAAAAATAAAACACTGTTTTATTTTTACTTTTTTGAGGTCTTCCTTATTTATAAATACTGAATTGAGTTGCGGTCTTCAAATTATTTCCTCCTATATCTATTTTCTTTTTTCTTTCTTTTTCTTTTTCTTTTTTTTTTTTTTATTGAGATAGAGTCTCACTTTGTTGCCCTTGTAGAGTGCTGTGGCAGTATAGCTCACAACAACCTCAAACTTGTGAGCTCAAGTGATTCTCTTGCCTCAGTCTCCCAAATAGCTGCTTCAACAGGCACCTGCTTCAACACCTGGCTACTTTTTAGAAATAGGGTCTTGCTCTTGTTCAGGCTGATCCCACACCTGTTCAAACTCCAGAGCTCAGGCCATCCCAGCTCAGAGTACTGGGATTACAGTTGTGAGCCACTGTACCCAACCAATGACTACTTTCATGTAAGAATGTTTTATCAATAACTTGAATTTTTAAAACATTTCTTGTGCTATAGAGCAAGTAAACCATGCATATGTAATTTTTATATTTAAATGTAGTTGCTAATATTTCAATCTCTGCCCATTTACTCTGTACATCTCAGTCCATAGAAGTTTTAAAAATGGTTATGACATAGTATGCTCTATTGCAGACACTGGAATCTGGAGAATAAAGACAGGCATTAAGAGCTTGCAACCTTTTGATCATATTGAACATATTAAATTAAATAATGAAAAAATCTATAAATTATACAATGCAAGAAAGAAGAAAAATTTAAAAATCATGAACCAGGGCCTCAGGCATAGCCCAGGCTGTCCTTGGACAGCAAAGAGCCTGAGCAACAGTTCCAGTCATCAGCAGAGTGAGTCCTCTGTAGACCAGCTCACAGGAGACTCTCAAAAATAGGTAGGTTAATAGCACAATGGACATGTGAACTCTTTGATAGGTGGATGGAACAAACATGTTTAGGTGGATAGAAAAGATATCTAAGTACAATGGTGGCTGAACAAATTCTCATGAAGTCTTTCAAATAACACAAATAATGTTTAAAGGATCAGAACCTATGACTGGGAGGGAAACCAGAGGGTGAACGTCTCAATATAAACTAGAATTCATTTAAGTAAGTGTTTGCATAACAAGCTCTGTAGAATTCTGAATTCTCCCTGCCTATTCTAAACCAAAATATCAGGGTCTCTTAGTCCTGTTTCCTCCCTTTCTAACTGAATACAAGTGATAAGAACTTTGTGACCTAAACTGAATCCAGTTCTAACTACCAGCTAGCTTGACGAACGGTCCAGGCTTACAGAAAATCCCATTTCTGCCATTCAGACTTATCTCATCAAAGCCCACTGCCATAATTCCCAAAGAAATAGAAAAAAAAAATAACATGACAAAACTTAAAAGAGAATTAGAAGAATTCCTGAAAGCTTCAGCAATGAATGTCTTTAATGTTTAATAGATTCTGTTTCTAGTATCATTCATTTCTAGGGGAAAAGAAAATCCTAATTTGTTTTTTTCAAAATTGATTTTTTATAAAGAACATTTCAGAGATCATATAGTCTGTAAGCATGTATAATATTTTGTTTCCTTCACCTACAAATGACAAATAATATAAATACAAAATTCTATGTCAGAACGTTTGTCCTTCATTGGTCTATAAGTGCAATTTTGTTATGTTAACCGTTCATGTGTGCAGAGATGCTGAAGACAAATTCAATTTTGTTCATTTTTCTGTAACAGCATTTTTAATTCCTTCACATGTTGCAGTATCGTTTTTCTTTATCTATGAAATATGAAAACTCCACTGATGTATTTTCTTAGTATGAATTGGCTTCCATGATGGTTTCCAGAAACATAATTCTGGCTCCACATTTTCTAACTGGGTTTTTTGTGTCTTTGTTTTTTTGCTGTTGTTGTTTCATATCAGTAATCCTGCCTTCTGTTATTTCTTGATTTAATTTCTTCTCCATTTGTTCCTTGTCTGTTCTTCAGTTGAGTCATGTTTTCTCTCGTGAACATGACTTTATTCTTTTATCTTGTTAGACTAATTCTCCATGTATCACCTGCTACTGCCATGAGATTCCCTGTGCCATTCAAACTTCTACCCTAATGTCGTTGTGATTTTCAGTTTACTATTGTTTGTTCTACTTGAATTTTTTCTGACCTTAAAATATTTCCTATTGGAGAGGAGCACTGGGATTCTGTAGCCAAAGCTAGAAGGTAATTCTGGGAAGGACGGAGGTTCCCTTAAAAGCAGGGCCAACCTAATCTACCTCTGGTAAGTAGTTAAAGTAAAAAAAAAAAAGACAACTTGTATTCACTTGATGTATTCCTATACTTTAATTTTTTTGGCCATTAATTATAAAATAAACATCTGTCCAGAAAAAATATTTCATATTTGGGATGTGTACTAGCCTCATTTATGCAATATCTCTGATGAGAATCAAAGTGTAACCCCATCTGGCTTTATGGAGAAAATTTAGTTCAAATGGATACTTTTCCAATCCTCTAAGTACTTCCCTTTCTCTCAGTCTCATATTTTTCTAAGACAATAAAATTTTCCCCTCTGTTTAAACACCCCCATAAAGAGAAGTATTTACTCACTTTTATGTACTTATATGTCGTTGAGCCAAGTTGTACTGGGTGAGTAAGAGTTTGTTACAGTTCTCTTCCTGATTTTTTTTTTTGGGGGGGTCAGAGTTATAAGAATTCTTTACTTACCTATAGAGTTGTTTTGTGTGTTTTTAATGGAACATTCTGACAGGGTGAGGGGACAGAGATTAGGAGAGAAAGACAGAATGACATTTCCTCAAGATAAGAGATTTTTATCTCTGTGATGTAAAGATGAGAGAAGCATCAATGGACAAATCATGCACCTTCCATCCCTAGAGCCAGCACTGGGTCATATTTGGAAGCTGTAGGAAAAGCTATGCTATTGAAAAGGATTATCCCTACTAAGAATGATGACCATGTTGGATTACATGTGACACTCAGAAGTTGGCTTTTGTTTGTTTACTTTTGCTCGAAAGGTCAAACTGCGTTGAGCTTCTGCCTATTACTAGCCTCTTCTCTCCCTATTGACCTGGAGCTGGGGTAGAGGTCAGGGCGTTAGTGCCCAAGAGAGAAATGGAGATTACTATGACCAAAAATAAAGAATTAGACTAAGTCTATAAATGATACTTAAAACCAAAATAGTGAGAAAAGCTAGTTTATTTCATGTTAGCAAATAACTACAGAGTTGCCAGAATTGAAAGTAGTGAAATTAAGTAAAGTTTGAAAACAAACAAATGAGAAGTAGACTTATGTGTGAGGAGGGTGGAAATAATTTGTCAGAAAGTGATGGAAAGTGATGCCAGAAGGAATGTTTTTATATTGCTTTATATAAAGATCTATAAGAGAATATAGAATAAGTTGGCATTAAGGAAAAGAAGAATGTTTGTATCTGGACACTGAATGCTAGCATTTTAGTAGGTAGATTTCTTTGAAAACTCATAATGTTGGCTCACCCAGAGCATGAGTTTAAAGCTTAGGTTTATAGGTGGAGGCAAAAGTTTACTTAAACAGGTAAAGAAAGGCTAATTGATTTGGCTGAGTTCTCTACAATAATAAAACATTATTAATGAAAAATATTAGTTAACTTTGCTGAATATTAATGTTTCTTATCAGTTTTCATTATAACCCCGATAAATCCAGTGTTAATTATTATTTCACTGAGATTTTATTCCTCATAGAGAAAAAGTCAAAACCAAAATTCAAATGTTTGACTATGTCTATGGTTTTGTCTATTTCCTATATGACAGGTTGAGCTTTTATAGCATATGATAACATATCTGTAAATAAAATGTTTTTTCACAGTACTTAAGAAATCAAAGAGGCAAAATTTAAACATGATTGGTTTGGGCATGGTGGTGTTTTTTATTTTTCCATTAAGAGTGAAGTGCAATTAGCCGGGTGCTGTGGTGGGCGCCTGTAGTCCCAGCTACTAGGGAGGCTGAGGCAAGAGAATCGCTTAAGCCCAAGAGCTGAAGGTTGCTGTGAGCAGTGTGATGCCACGGCACTCTACCCAGGGCGATAAAGTGAGACTCTGTCTCTACAAAAAAAAAAAAAAAAAAGAGTGAAGTGCATTAGTAACCTCCATTATTATTATTCATGGGACCTTATTCCAATCTGTCTCTGAAACTGCACTGAAAATTCCTATAGTGAGTAGTTTAAAAGCATAGAATTAGTTTATTTAAATCGATTCTAGAGAAGTTACTTTTATTAACTGCGGAGAGTGGAAATTAATGCCAAGGACAAAATTTTACAAAACATTGGCACAAAGAAAGAAAACATTTTAAAAACTGAGCACATATAATTGTTCGTTCACATAGCATTATAATCTTCAGATAGTCAAGATTATTTTGTTCTATGAAAATGACCTATCAATTTGGGAACAATGAAGTGTAGCAAAGGTCAAATTTTAAAAGATGTGCTGAGAGGAGTGAAGATGCTATAATAATTCTATTATCCTCCCTCAACTTTAATTTATTTGATTGAGTTAACAATGTGAAGGTGAAAGAGTAACCACATTCTTTTTGCCAACACCCAGGGAGGGTCAATCCCCAGGGCACGTCATTCCATCTAAGAGCTACAGTGTTTGTCTTAGTGAAGTAAGTGCACTGCCCAGGCCTCACTCCCTCTGTTACACAGCACAGACATCAGCTAAAATGGTCAGGGGTGATTCCTTTACCTCTTTCTGACTTTCTGTGATTTTTTGCCTGTATCTTCCTTCTTAACTATATATTTCATTTTCTTTCTTCCATCCCATCTATCTTAGTTCACTTCACCTGCTGTAACATAGACCAGGCGGCTTATAAAGAACAGAAATATATTTCTCACAGTTCTGGAGGCTGGGAAGTCCAAGACCAAGGCAGCTGCAGAATCAGTGTGAGGTGAGGGCCAAAATCCTGGATTGTAGACAAGCTGTCTTCTCCCTCTGTCTGTACATAGTACAAGGAACACAGGGATTTATCTGGGGCCTGTTTTACATGTGTATGGAACTAATCTCATATACTTCGCAAGGCTGAACCTCTGAATACTATCATATTGGAATCAATGTTTCAACATATTAGTTTGGGGGATGCATGGGATTCAGTGAATAGTCCCGTCTTTTAAATATTAATTTGAAATTGTTTATTAGATACACATTACCTAACAAGAAAATGGGAGAATTGGAAGAAATGGGGAAAAGAGACGATATAAACGGATAAGATGAAGCTGTTAAAGTTTAGTATTCAAAATCCATATCATATAAATTTGTAACATGCTGAAACTCTAGGTTTATTTTTTATATCATGTCAAAGAAGAAACAGACTAGTTTCAATACCATTTCTTCTAATTTTCCCACTATAGAGTGAAAATACTATTGCAGTGATGTTAAAGAGAAAGAAAAGTTATTTTATGTATCATTTTTACCTTGAATAGTCCCATAAATCAGCTGTTCTCAACCTGTGGGTCACGACCCCTTTGTAACAATGAAAATACATGGCGGCCTTAGGAAGGTTGAGAACCACTGCCATAAATGTTTCCGTCTGTGGGATTCTGTTTCTCAGAATATTATGGGGTATAAATCTTTGTTTAAATGAAAGACTTTTGTTGGGTCTGATTCACAGTTGTAAGTAAGCTCATCACACAGGGATAGTGTGTGATGTACCTGGGAGGCAGGGATTTACCCATCCTCCCGCCCCACTCGATTACCATTGAGCTTTTTTTTTTTTTTTTTTTTTTTTTTTTACCATATGTGCATATGAGTGTTGACCAGTTAGCTCCAATTTAATAGTGAGCACGTGTGAGGTTTGCTTATCCTTCTTGTGACACTTCACGTAGAATGGTCTCTTCTTTTGGGGGTATCACTTCACTCTGATTTTTCATGTTTCTGGAGTTCTTTTCACCCATTCTTTCTCATCTGTCCTGTAGACCAAGATCTGGGTGTGCTAAGCCTGGTTTACGGTCTAGTCTCCATGGCCCCAGTGGTCAATCCCTGACCTGGCCGCAGAGGAGCGCTGGCCCTGAGCAGCCTATGGAATGTTCTGGCAGGTCAGGCCAACTCTCACTTGCAGTCTTCACCTTTTCCCAGCATGGTGCTCTGAGTTAAGTCCCCTAAGTTAATCTAGAGACATGGGTGGTAGTTGTGTGTGCCACCCGCCGCTCCCCATTCGCTCGCCTCGCCAGGCTCTAGGCTTAGCTCTGGGGTTGAAATTCCCGTGGAAGAGCCAGCGGCTGAGATCCTCGTTTTTGCCCTTGGTAGGGGCTAGTCCCAGGGGGGGTTCAGGGATGACTTGAGCTTTGTGAGGGCCTCTGTAGCTGGGGGTGGGGTTATCGATCTCTACTCCCGCTGAAGTGGGGAGAGGAGCAGGGCACCCCGTTTTCGAAGGAGAACACCTGAGAGGCTTTGCAGAGCCTCAGCGGTGCTTAGAGGGTGCTTTTCCGCCGTGAGGGAGCCGTTGGCCTGAGGTTCAGGGCGGTCTCTCCCGCGCAGGAAGGCTGTTCCCAAGGGGGATCTAACCTCCTGGCGATGCGACCCGCCCAGCTCTGCTAGCCTTTCCACACCAGCACAGTGGCTCTGCAGGGAGCGGTGTGCGTCCTGTGAGCGCAGCTCCCTGGAACCAGAGGCCTCTCCAGGAATATCAGTGCTCAGGGAGCGGTGGGCGTCCTGTGAGCACAGCTCCCTGGAACCAGAGGCCTCTCCAGGAGCATCAGTGCACAGGAGCGGTGGGCGTCCTGTGAGCGCAGCTCCCTGGCACCAGAGGCCTCTCCAGCAGGATCAGTGCTCAGGGAGCGGTGGGCGTCCTGTGAGCGCAGCTCCCTGGAACCAGAGGCCTCTCCAGGAGGATCAGTGCTCAGGGAGCGGTGTGCGTCCTGTGAGCGCAGCTCCCTGGAACCAGAGGCCTCTCCAGGAGGATCAGTGCTCAGGGAGCGGTGGGCGTCCTGTGAGCGCAGCTCCCTGGAACCAGAGGCCTCTCCAGCAGGATCAGTGCTCAGGGAGCGGTGGGCGTCCTGTGAGCACAGCTCCCTGGAACCAGAGGCCTCTCCTCGAGGATCAGTGCACAGGAGGCCCTCGTTGCCTGATTCCAGCAAGCTTGCTCTCAGTCCATGAGTCTGACCCACTAGTGTCTCTGAGGAACTCTGGGCGTACGGGGCTCCCCTATCGTGCACTCCTGTTTTGTCTCAGGATCCCAAGTGGGGAGAGATAGGCCCCTCCGTTCGAGGGGCCTCAGGTGGGGCACAGCTTCTGGCGATGTCCTTGGCACAAGCGGTTCTCCCCACTCTGTGTGGGTGGGACGGCCCTGCTGCCTTTCAGCCAGCGGCATTAGGTTGCCAGGGCCGGGGAGAGGCTAATTCACTCCCGAGCTGAGCCTGCTCTCCCACCGCAGCAGCTGGAGGCGGGGAGGCCGCTCACAGCTCCGCTCAGCACCCTTCACCCTCTGCCCCTGGATATCCACAGGGGCTTCCTTGCCGCTGGACTCCGGGAACAAGCCCTCGCCCCACGCCGCGTCTCCCTGCCCCACCCCGCGTCCAGGGACCTGGGACTGACCCACCTGTTGGCGTCCGGCCTGTGATCCGGTGCAATGCGGGCAGGTAGGAGCGCTCGGTCCAAGGCAGGCTCAGCTGGGAAGGTGTAGCCGCCCTAGAGAAGCGGCCTCCTGGGAGCTGCTTGATTAACAGCATTCTCGCGGTGGGTGGAGAGGGCGCGGCGGTTACCAGCGGCCTGAGCTAAAGCCGCGGACGGCGAGCGCAGAGCGCAGAGGGCAGAGTCCAGTCTCTCGGGCACTCCGCTATGGGTGTCCCCTTGGAGGCCCAAACTCCTGGGTGTTCCTGGTTCACCCCTCCCTTCCTCTCTCTTTGCCTTGCCTTGCCTGGGCTGGAGGAGGCTGTTAGGCCTGTGATGTTTTGTTGGGGACTGATCCCCCCCGAGCGCCTAGGCGAGGAGAGCACAGCCCCTTACTCCTCTGGGCCCCCAGACTCCCTGGGTCTGGCCGGCGCTGCAAGTTTCTCCTCTCCGTTCTCTTTCCTTCTCAGCTTTGCAGGATTTCTGGGTGGGGTCCCCACGTGGCTCTGCTGTCCCCCCTCCGACCACGCCCGAGCTGCCCTGTTCCCCACTGCCTCAGTCTAATATCCCACCTCCGCCCACAGTGTGGGAAATGAGCCTGGTCTCTAACCAGCCATCTCGACCCTGCCTCCTTGAATAGTCCCTGATAATTTGTATGTGCCGCTATAATACATGCGCTTGCATTGTAATATTTTACATGCTTCAAATTATTAGCAATGATGAAAACGAACTAAAGTTTTATAGTGATTTTGGCTTTCCCCATTAATTACTGTATTTGATAAAACAGTAATACATACTCTGAAATGTAAAAAAAAAAAATAAACTAGTTGCATGATGATGCACCATTTTTCCAGCCTTGAGACCTAAGATCATTTTTTTCGTTAGTTTTCATTTAAAGAATATATATGAAAAAAGACTTTCCATAGAAAAGCAAGATCCCACACTAACGGTCTGCATCAGCATTAATATCCTAACATCGTTAGTTTATATAACATCCATACTGTGTGACACAACACTGGTTACTATCCAGGCAGCAAAGGCTAAGAATAAGTTTGAAAATCATTTAATGTGGTCACTAAATGAATATTTCCTCAGGAAAACCGTGTATGTGTACCACTGACCAATAAACTAAAAGTGGAAAAAATAGGCTCATGTTCACCTGATCCTAGTATAGGATGTTGTGAAACAACCCATG
Organism: Arctocebus calabarensis; assembly: GCA_963573935.1. NCBI lineage: Eukaryota > Metazoa > Chordata > Mammalia > Primates > Lorisidae > Arctocebus > Arctocebus calabarensis. The sequence goes on from CAUYON010099737.1 coordinate 28,694, forward strand.
TCTCCAGCTGTACTAAAGACAGACAGAATCTTCACGGCACGATTATGACTAGCCTTTATATTTTTATGTCTAAATCAATCTGAGTCATTTGGGTGAATTACTAATGAAACCAAAATGTTAGATTCCATCCTTACGCAAAGCGTCTTCTATATAGTTAATAACTCTAGGCAAATCTTGTATATTCTAATCAGCTTGTTTGTCCATTAAATGCCTGCATTTTCAAGGAATCTAGATGAACAGATATTCATTCCTCACACATCCCTGCAAGAAAAGAAATCTATTGGCAGGTAAGAATGATTGTATTCATAATAAAAATGATAGCGCTATGATTGTTATGTCAATCATAGTAATAAAGAGATCATTAATTAATTCTACCTAAACCAAATGGTGTACATTATGATATTTAAATATGTACTTATATCTAGAAGGGAAAAGTACTTACTGCTTTTCTTGTAAACTACCTCAGTAAGTAATTAGCAAAAAAAGAAAAAATTATACATTGGAGGTATTTGATATAGCACTAATAGAGTGTTACCAAAATAAATTATTTCCTAGACGTCTCTGATTGCAGGTAAAGGTCATGAATGCATTTGTGATGTCTATTTCAGTGTGTGAGGCAAAAATATTTGAACTTATAGCACTCAAATTGTAAGCGTGTTTGCAAAGTAACAGTAGTATTAGTAAGTCACTTCTAACGTTTGATTAGAGGAATTCAAGGAAGGGCCCTGGCCTTACATCATTTCTCAGATCAAAATACCTGAATCTCTATTATTATTGATGAATTTGTTATTTTTCATGATGGTTAAGTCATTGGAACCTATTGAAAGGGTAACAATATTTATTGAGATGAAATGTTCTACTGCAGTGAAAATTCCTTTCTTTTCTATTTCCTAAATAAGTTTTGCTTTTCTCCTTAACAAGTCTTACTCAGATTAAATTATGTTTTTATTAATTTTTTTTTTAATTTTTAATCCTCTAAACAAAAATGTAGGGATTTAGTGTGTCTCCTACACTGTGGCATCCCTAACACTTAGAACAGTATCTGACATATAGTATGTATCAATATATGTTTGTTATTGAATAAATGTTTATCAGAGACAAATACACCTTCAAGGGTAGTTTGAAGCTACCTATAGTGGTATAAGAGCACTAAAAATCTAAACCTTTTCCCCCAGCCCTTGGTTGGCCAATGTGACAAAAGACATATTTGTAGCACATGAGGTAAAAATACGTATGAATCCTGCCTCAAGGAAAGAACTGATAAGGCTCCCTTGACCATCAAGGGCTGGTGTGAAGGAAGGGTGGGGGAAGGGCAGACAGTCAAATGTTACACAGTTTCAGTGAGGCAGGAGGAGTAAGTCCTCATCTCTACTGTACAACATGGTACCTTCAGTTAATAATAGTTTACTAAAATATATTTCAAAATTGCCAAAGGAGTAGATTTTAAATGTTCTCACCACAAAGAAATGGCACATATGTGAGGTAATAGATACATTAATTATCCTTGTTTACTTATTCTCCAGTGTATATGTGTGTAACAACATGACGTCGTACCTCTTAAATCTATGCAATTATTATTTGTCAAGTAAAAATAAACTCAAAAATAGACACATTAAAAAAAAACAACAAACAATGGCCTCCAAATAAGAAATGATCTCTGTAATATATCTGTCTCTTCCTTTTCCACTAGCAAGCCAGGCGTTCTTCGGGAAGCCACTTTGGTTTTCCTGGTTGCTCCGTGCCCTTTCTTGCACCCGCCAAGCTTGAATGTATTCGTGTCTCTGTACCATCTTCATCTTCTCCTTCTCTCCATAGGTGTAAGTGACAGCTCTCTCTCAAATCACATCTATAATTTCAAAACTATCTCAACCACAAGCCTCATATTGTCACCTGCCCCTTGGACACAAACACGTGAACGATCACTCGCTTTTCAAATTCAGTCTGCTAGAAAGAAGTCAGCCACGTGTAAACACTTCTCCTTCTCTAGCAATTTTCCATGTATTTTTTTTTTGTCTCCACATGAAATCCTGAGCAGTCTTTCTACCTCCCTGTATGTTTTTAATTAAGGTCTCCCTTTCCTTAAAAGATCAACTAGGTCTTCATCGTGGTCTCTTTTTCCAACCTGAATCAGGAGCCATTTATTCCTCAAATTTTAACTCTTCCATAGTCAACTGCCAACTGGCATCCCTGTCCCAGATATGATAGTCAGTCACACATCTGTTCTTCCCTGAATCCACCCCAGTTCATGTTTCTCAGTCTTTTATCCCCTTACTCCCATATTATCCAGAGAATGTTCTGACTATTCTTCAAATATGCTGTTTCCTTCCCCACCTCTTTATTCCTAACATTTATCTCTCTTCCTGGCATGCCTTTTGACATTCAAGCTATTCTTTGAGATCTTCTCAAAAGCCACTTTGCCATTGATGCCCTCTGTGAATTCTTAAAACCCAGCATAATCATAAGCATTTTTAATAACATATTTAATAAACCTTTATTTATTTATGTATTTATTTATTGGAGATAGAGTCTCACTTTGTTGTCCTCAGTAGAGTGCTGTGGTGTCATCAGCTCACAGCAACCTCCAACTCTTGGGCTCAAGTGATGCTCTTGCCTCAGCCTCCAGAGTAGTTGGGACTACAGGTATTTAGGGGTATACCGGGCTACTTTTAGAGACAGAATCTCACTCTTGCTCAATCTAGTCTTGAACTCATGAGCTCAGGCAATCCCCCACCTAGGCCTCCCAGAGTGGTGGCATTGATTACAGGCGTGAGCCACCGCGCTCGGCCAACAAACCCTTGTGAATAGCTGTTATTTGCATGTACTTGGCTCCTCCTCATGAAATGTGAGCTATCCAAGGACCAGAGATTGTGTTGTACCTTATAGTTGCCCCCCAATACATTGAACTTCACACATATCAATACACATATCAAAACATACCTGTCAGACAAATGAATGTTTGATATAAAATTTACTTACTGAGTTTTTCATAGGTAGAATCTTGGTATTTGTATCAAACACATATCATAATAGAAAACAAAATAATTGTAATAGGTCTATGAAGAGAAAAGGGAGAAGTCAGATTAGAGATTATATGAACCTGAACAAGTCACAGGTTTTCATGTAAAGGAAAAAATTGACCTCAACTTCTAAATCTCAGTGCTAGAATTTTATAGTCACTCGAGACTGTAACAACTCACTGCAGGCAGTAACTGCACTGTGCACTATTTTCAGTTCCCCCCAACAATGATGCTAGGACAAAAAGTCAAAGTGATGAACTGGTTTAATTCAAGATACAAATTAGTATAGCTAAGAGCCTAATAGAAATCATGCAATGGGCAGGTAAAGAAAATTGGAAATGTGATCCACGACTCTACAATGTTTTGGTTTGGAGTAAATAATTTTCTTATATATTATATTAGATGCATAATCACTATTAACTGGAGTAAAAAAAAGGCAGGTCAAGAAATTATTTTAATATGTCATATATATTACGTAAATATATTCACATCCCTTTATTATGATTTCATGTGCTATAGTTCACTACTAATATATGTTTTTATGAGTAAATATAACAGTTTTGTTCCCAGTTTTCACACACACATTTACAAATAATTGGTATGTGTCATTTCATATGAAAATTTAGTTTCATAATATTCAAGAGATGTGCTGAGTTGATGGGGTAATGAGTTATTATTCTGTTCCCAGAAGACTTCAATGAATCGTGATTCAAAGCATAATAGGATTCCTTAGTAACTAAGCCAGAATAAACTCTCTAATTTCTTTAAGTTTCCTGTGATGACATTTTGAAATATTTTATGCTGAGTACATTAAAATATGACAAACAAAGTTCATTGAGTTTCCCCATTGAATCCTATCATCTGCTGCTTACATTTCCTATGTTTCCTTGGGAGACACACCCTTGGAACATTGTTTTTCTACTCCTGGTTTGTGTTTTTCTGTCATTAAAAAAAAAATCACTTTTCATTGAAGGGGTACCGACCCCCCAACCAAAGCAAAGTGACATGGCCTCAGGTGCTCCCCAAGGAACGTTGCCCTAAGATGGAAAAACTTCTTTCTCTGTGGACATGTCCTAGCAAGAACATTCAGTTAGGATGGTCAAAGAGGAAGTTAACCAGAGGGCTTCGCAGGTTTGAAGCTGGGGGTTGGGCACTTGCAGAGGTTGCGGGAAAGAGGTGCTCTGTCATTTTCTCTTTTTTATTTATGGCCAAGCTTTAAGTTCTAGGGAACTGACAAGATAGCCAGACACTTTTGTGGTTACAGATGTGTTAAAGTATGCTTTATTTAGATAAACTATATATGTATCCAGCAGCTTTTGTGCTGAACAAAGAATTTTCATGGTAGCTTCTGTTGCAACATTATTTGTTCCTTTTCCCATTTCTATACTTTCATTTGATCAGTGTGTATAAAAACACTTAATAAACGTAGGTTG
>CAUYON010099739.1:0-37788 GCA_963573935.1 Arctocebus calabarensis
TAGATTACTGGCTCCCATCCAATGCTTGTTCTGTGACCCTGAGGGTGGAGCTTGCCAGGGCAGTTCTCCCACAATGGCTCCACACAGCCCACCACCAAACACTGGCAGCTCCATCTGGCTCATTGACCCACTCTGGGGCTCCAGACAACACCCAAAAACCCCTACACTCCTGCCCAAGTTCTCCCAAGGCAGTTCAACCAAGTGCCAAGTCCAAAAGAAACCCAAACAGCTCACAGGCAAGGCCTTTCCAGCCTGCAGTCCCACTGTTGCCCCCACCCACAGCTGCCGATGGGATCAGACCAAACGAACAGATGCAACCACTTGCCCAATCTCCACCGCTGTTGCCTTCCTAAGGGTGTCCAGAAGGCTCACACTGTCTCCCTGTGTCCCCAAAGGGAAGTTTCTGGGCAGATCCTGCCTGCCAGAGATTCCTGAAGTCCTCTCTCCCCAGTCTCACTGTGCCCAGCCGCTAGGAAGCTGTTACTCAGCCACCATCTTGCTCCATCCTAGTTTTGCTTTGTTTTAATGTGAGTTCTGTGATGGAACCAATGCAACAGAGACAGCTTAAAATATCAATAAAGTTTTTAGGAAGGATGTGGCTAGAGAACACACAGTATGTTGATGGCTTGAGAAGTCCTGTTCTGGTGTGTTTAATCTTGAAAATGAGCCACATGAATGACCTGAGACCAGGGTTGTAGGGAAAATTGTGCCCTGATCTTGAACATCATCTTGCTTACTTCATGAGACACCTGAAGAGTTACGAGAATGGTGCATGAGTGGTGTAGATGCAACAAGGCAGAAAACTGACCTCCGCGAGAATGGGTATGTGAGGTGTGGCAGTAAATTTCTCTGGTGGGATCACACCTATGGTGCATGTTGCAAGGGCACATGTCGGATCTAATAGTCTTAACATAATAATTAAGTAAACAAGATGCGGTATATATTAACCAGTGTGATGTAAGCATTCTTAATTCTATATGAAATCAGCACATTGTACCTCATAAATGCGTTAATGTATACATGATTTATGTGTTTATGATTTAATAAAAATTAAAAAAAGATTATCTGGATTCCAAAGGTCTCTTGATGTTGAAGGCAAAGTTCTGTGGGTTTGCAAAAACAAAGGTGGAGACAGTCTATCTGATCTTGTCTACTTTGGCCCTAATCAATGCTAATGTCACATAAGCAGCTTTTGTCTACTTCTTCCTGTTTTATGACAATAAATACAGACTCGAGACTTGCTCAGGAGGGCTCCTCCCTGAGTTCCTCGGTCCTCCAGCACAGAGGTCCCCTCCTCTTCATTCCTTACGTCAAAACCCCTTCATGTGGTGACTCCAAACCATTTCTCAAGGTGGACCATGATGAGCTGAAAGCTGTAGTGGGAGCAAATCATCACATTTTAGGCATGAATTAGCACTATTGTCACGATTCCAACAATATTGGACCATCTGAAACAAATAGGGCAAGGTAAAGCTGGATAGATGGGTTCTTCATGGATTTAACGAGCATTAGAAGAAAAATGGCCTCAAAGCTTTCTTTGCTGTCATGACATAAAAGTGAACCATTTCCACGCTGTATTGTTTTGTGTGATAAAAACACCTTCTTTTGACAATCACTAGCATTCAGTGCAATAGTTGGTTAAAAATGAAGTGCTGAAACACAAGCCAAAACTCAATATTCATGGAAAGAAGCTAAAGGTGTCCATTTGGTAGTCCAGCTCTGCTATTATCCATGGAGCTTCATGACACCTTGTCACTCAATTATACCAAATTCCACTGCAACCAATTGAATGAAATGATGAGAATGCTTGTAATTAAGCAGCTGAGACTGGTCAACAGAGACAGGCCAACCCTTTTGCAAGACAATGTTTGACCACATGTTGTACATACAATGCTGCTCAAACTACAGAAGCTACACTTGGAAGCTCTCTTGCACCAACTGACTACCACTTCTTCCAGTCTTTTGATCACCTCTTGCAAGGAAAAATATTAAATTCTCAACAAACTATAGAAAATGCCTTTTGTGATTTTGTCACCACTCAGCTCTCCAGGCTTCATTGCTGCTGGCATGAACAAGCTACTGTTAAGATAGTAAAACTGCATTGCGTCAAGATTTTAGGCTCACACGTTGATTAATTGCACTGCTTCGTGTTTGACATATGTGTAATAAACTAAACTTGTTTGACACTTGTGTAATAAACTGAACTTTTCATTCAAAATCAGACATTTCATATTTAATGACCTAATATTTCTCTATGTGGCAGCCACAACCCTTTTCCTATAAGAATTTTTCAATTTAAACACACACTATTCATAATTTGGTTGCTCAACTGAAAGGTACTTTAATTTTAATGATTTGCAAAAATCAAACCTGATAAAATCACTTCAGCTTATGACGTGGCTGTGAAAATGTTGTGAGCAGGGGTAGAGAGGAGCTTTCGCTTTTGGTTTAAAACAGAACAATTTGGTCAGAGGCCTGAGATTCAAAAGAAGGGATGAGTAGATACAATGGTTGGCTGAGCCACACAAATGACTTTTTCAGGACAACTTGCTCATTCCTATACTCCCCAGGTTTGACACAGAGAGGGGAATATCAGTGTGTTCAAAAGATAACAAATCTCATACAGGCTTGATGTCTAGTTGAAGTATAAAATTTTCATTCCCACATTTCTCCTGAGTAGTGAATCTGCCCCATTCTCAAACATGGTCTCTGGACAAGGAGTGCATAAATGACTCAGTACAAATAACACAATGGCCTCCTGAATGTCTCTGGTTACAGGTCAAACCTACAAGCCTTTAACTATCCTCGGCAGCGAAGTGAATTGGCCTCACCAGCCCCTAGAAGAGATGAAAAGACTGTGCTGTCAGCCAGAGGCTGGGCTAAGGCCTGAGAAAGGCAGGGCCCTTGGGTGGGGGTGGGGTTGTTTGTGGCAGGTGCAGCTGCTGACACAGGATGAAAGGTGGGGATGATGTGGAGCTCAGGTTTCTTTGTTCAGAATAAGGTGAAGCCCAGGCAAAAAGTGAGATGGGGCTGTTCTATCTTGTGTACCAGGAGCAGCCACATACAAGGTTTTCAGTATGGTCCAGGGCAGGTCTGAGTCACTGTGCCTAACCCAGGTGGCACAGTAATACACTCCAGAGTCACTGGCTTCCACATTTTGCACTGCCAATTTACAATGGTTCCCTGCATCTATATAAGCAATGTATTTCCCTGGACTGAGTTTTGGATCATCCCCAAGTCTGCAGTCGTAGGAGTAGTACAGAAGGTGCTGTGGGGCCCTGTCTTCCTGGGAGCGGTACCAGTGCATGTACTTGTCTCTTTCTTCAGGAACATCACAAGTGATACCAACAGCTGACCCGGCTGGCCTGGTGAGTGACATCATTCTCCTTTCCAGTTTGGAAGATGTCTGGCTGGCTGAGGTGGGAACACCAAGAAAAAGAATGTTGGATTCCTTAGGAGGGCACCCCTTCCAAACAAACAAAAGCAAAACTCATGAGCATCTGTCTATGTCACATACTTACCATGAGGCAGAAGAGCTAATAACAGGGGGAGAGCCCACTTCATGCCTTCCTTTCTGGACTTTTGAAAGAACCAGATGACAAAAGGAGCACAATAGCCTCTTAATACTCAGATCCTACTCAGAAAAGAAGTGATCCCTAGGACAGGGTGGGCAGTGAGTGGGAGTTGGTCTTCCTGAGTGAACCACAGGCAGAGAGAAGTGAATACCTTGGAACACTGTTCACCCACAAATGCAGGTCCCTGGGAGGGCTTGCAGAGCAGCCCCGCCCTCTCTGCTTCAACCCCATCTCTCTAGCGCCCTCCTGCGGCAGCTGAGGGCGGCCCTCTCCACAAGGAAAGGCAGGTGCTTGGGGAGCTCAGGACTGCTGCAGGTGGAGGGTGTGGAAGCAGGAAGCTGACCTACAGCTACAGCTCTATCTGTAAATGCCTGGGCCCTGTGGGTGAACAGTCCTGAGTCCTGAGTCAGACTCCCTCCAATCACTCTGGAGTTTCAATATGTTACACGTGCTACCTTGATCTTGTGCTGAAGCTTCTTTATTATTACCCTAGACTACACTCCTTTTCACATCTGTAAGTACACATTCATGAAAGTACCACCAATATCTCTCAGGTTGCTAAAGGAATTAGTAACAGGTATGTTGGTATGCATATGACTCCCCTCACGGTAAATGAATGTGTTTGTGTGTGATGCCAATCAGTCTGAGAATTTCAGTTCACCCTTACTTTAAATGATCCCCTCAAGTAAGACTGTGATATTTGGTTAAAATAAAAAGTGCAGGGTTTTATGTCATGCAATATTTTGAACATATATAAGGCAATAATTATTTGTGGTTTATCTTAATTTCCAATTTACCTGAGCATCTTATGTTTACTTTGGCAACCATACCCTCAGAATGTGTACTGATACCTTGAAAGTACTGGATTGATAGAGGGATTAATAGGTGGTCAAACAAGTAGGGTAAATTGATGGTAAAAATTAAAGGAATACATACCCAGACTTTCCCCCAGTATTTTAATAAATGTTTTTGGAGATATGTTTAAAATGCTCACAAAAAAAGTGGAACAAGGTTCTCATCAGTGGTTGTTTTGGCCTCTTAAGTAATTCATTTTCTGTGATCCCAAGAGCTGGGGACAAGAAAGACAGGGACTCTGGTTTGTCCCCCTTCTGCCTCAGGGATCCCATGTGCAGGGATGTGAGGAAAGAAATACTATTGAATTACCATTTACAGATAGAGCTGTAGGTGTAGTAAATTTGAAAATGTAGAAACATTAGTATTAACATTGATGAATGGCATTTGAATTGTGAGTGAAACCTGCCTCTCTAAGCCTGACATGAAAAATAGTGACCAGAAAAAAAAAATTGATAGATTTAATCGAAAGTTATATTCAAACTTGTACTCACTGAATGGTGCTGAAAATAAACAATAACAAATGCAGAAAAATCTTATCAACATATTTGATAAAGGGTAATATTGCTACACTAATACTACATATATAAGACTTTTTACACCCAAATAGGAAAAATTAATACTCCTAAGTATGTAAAGATAATTCACCAAAAATGGAATAAAAATGGAAATGAGTGCCCCCCTCATCAGAGATGAGAAAATGCAAATTAACTTCCCTAAACCTCCTTTCTGGCACAACGGTGCTGGGGTCAAAATCTCTACTACTACAAACTCTATGAGTTTGGCAAAACTAGTTAACCTCTCAGTTTCTCACCTGTTAAATTTAATGATACTTTCAACCTACAAAGGGTTCCTTGGAAGACTAAATGAACAAATAAAGTAAATAATATGGCCTTCTTTATGTGTAATCTTGAAGGTGTGGGCATGTCCGTAAATAAAGTATGAAACCCAGAAGCCAGGACATAGTCTTTGTTTGTTTATGCTTTGGAAAAGGTTGTATATTATAGGCACTAGTTCCTCTTGAAAGGTTTGATAGGATTCAGATGTGAAGCCATCTGGTCCTGGACTTTTCTTTTTTGGGAGATTTCATATTGTTGATGCTATTTCAGTGATTGATATGGATCTAGTCAAGATTTCTAATTTTTTCTGGTTGAGTCTAGGAAAGTGGTGTGCTTCCAGGTATTGGTCCACTTCCTTCAGACTTTCATATTTCTGGGAATAGAGATTTTTGTAATAATCATTGAGGATGTTTTTGAATTTCTGAGGTGTCTGTTGTTATTTCTCCTTTATTGTTTCTGATAGACAATATTAGAGATTTTACTTTTCTATTTCTGGTTAGGTTGGCCAAAGGTTTATCAATTTTATTAATCTTTTCAAAAAACCCAACTTTTTGTTTCATTGATCTTCTGAATGATTCTTTTCTTTTCAATTTCATTTAATTCTGCCCTAATTTTGGCTATTTCTTTTCTTCTTCTGGGTTTGTGGTTCGAAAGTTCTTCCTTTTCCCATTGCTTGAGATGATCCATTAAGTTGGTGGCTTTCTCTCTTTCTGTTTTCTTGGTGAAAGCTTCCAATGCTATAAATTTCTCTCTTATGACTGCTGTTGCAGTATCCTACAGGTTTTGATAATTTGTGTCTTCATTATCATTTTGTTCCAGAAATTTGGTGATGTCCTTCTTAATGTCATCTTTGACTCAGCTATCATTCAGACTAACATTATTTAGTTTCCATGACTTTGTTTGAATATGAAGATACCTGTTGCTGTTGAGATCAACTTATATTCCCTGGTGGTCCTAGAAGAGAAAAGGAATAACTACTATTCTTTTAATTTGCTGAACTTGGACTTGTGTCCTAGGACATGATCTATTTTGGAGGATGACCCATGGGCTTATGAGAAGAATGTATATTCAGTTTTATTAGGATGAAATGTTCTGTGGAGGTCCGGTAAGTCCATTTGTTCTAAGTCTAATATTTCTTTGTTTAGTTTCTTCTTGGAGGATCTGTCCTAAACGTCAAAGTGGTGTTAAAATCTCCAACTATTATAGTGAAGGAAGATATCAAGTTGTTCATATCCATCAGGGTTTTGCTTTATAAATTGAGGAGGATTCTGGTAGGGTGCATAAATGTTAATTACCAAAATCTCTTCATGTTGGGTATTTCCCTTGACAAATATGTAATGACCATCCTTATCTTTCTTTACCTTTGCTGGTTTAAGGCAAATTGTATCTGCTACTAAAATTGCAACCCCTGCTTTTTTCTGGTTTCTATTTGCCTGTATTATAGAAGTCCATCTCTTCACCCTGAGTCTGTTTCTTATCCATTAAGGTAAGGTGAGATTCTTGTATACAACATATATCTGGTCTGAGTTTATGTATGAAGTCAGCCAGCCTGTGCCTCTTTAGAGGAAAATTTAAACCATTCACAAAATCGAGAGAATTGATAAGCCTGGTTGTGTTTTGGGTGTCATAATTTTGGGAGGTCCAGTGGACATTTTTAATCCTTACACCACTGTGGAAGTTGGGTTTTGTTCAAAAATTTCTGGGTGAGTTTATTTTGGAGGTAGAGCATTGCACTGGTCATTGTGGAGGATGAGTCTGAGAATATCTTGGAGAGCTGGTTTAGTTATGGCAAATTTTTTCAACATGTGTATGTCATTAAAGTATTTGGTTTCTCCATCACAAATGAAACTCAGTTTATCTGGATTCAGGATCCTGGGCTGGAAGTTGTTTTGTTTTAGGAGAGTGACGGTCGACGACCATCCTTTTCTGGCTTGAAATGTTTCAGCTGAGAGATCTGCAGTCATTCTGATATTTCTCCCTTTGTAGGTGATGATTTTCTTAAGTCTGGCTGCTTCCAGAATTTTCTCCTTCCTCTTAACTTTGGCAAAATTAATCACAATGTGTCGAGGAGATGCTTTATTTATTCGGATTGAGTCTTGCTGGGGTTCTGAAACTGTCTACTATCTGAAGTTTCGTATTTCTTGCAATGCTTGAGAAAGTCTCCAAAATCTCTTGGAATAGAGCATCTGTATCTTTAGGACCATTCTCTTCTCCTTCAGGAATTACTAGAAGACAAATGTTTGATCTTTTGGAGGGATCCCATAACTCTCTCAGGGAATGATCAGTTTTTGCTCTCCATTAGTCTGCACCTTTGAGCATTTGGATACGTTCAAATGCTTTATCTTCTGTTTCAGATATCCTTTCTTCTGCCTGGTCAACTCTATTACTCTATTACTCTATTCTACTGTATTTTGGAGCTCCTCAACTAACTTTATTTCCTCAAAGTCTGCTACCTCTTTTCTCATTCTGTCTATATCTTTGGTGACTTTGTCTTTGAATTCATGAATTTCTTGGGACAACTTTAGAACTACTCTTTGGGATTTAATTTCTAGATTGTCTTCTATTCGATTTCTCTTATTTGCCATCCATATTCTGAATTTGATTTCTGACATTGCATCCATTTGTCTATGCATGGCATCTTCAGTTGTATCTCTGTTGTCATTTCTTGTGGGGGTTGATTTACTCTGGTTATTCATGTTGCCAGAGTTCTTCTGTTGGGTCCACACCATGTTTATTTTCCACTGTTTGGTTATTAGATCTGGTAGAGTGAGATTGAATTGGGGTTCCAAGGTAGTAGAGATAGCCCCTTACGAAAGCAGTAGGCTTTGTAATTATGGCTTATCTCCTATAACCTTACAAAGGCCCCTTTCAGAGTTTTGGCCAGTGACTCTGAGGACCTACTTGATGAGATAGCACAAGCTAGCTCTATTTTGATATCAACCAACGTCTACCCTATCCTAAGAAGTCATCGTATTAGGTTTAAATCTCAGCTGTGAAGAGATGCAAATAGTTGTGGTACTCAGTCTCTACCCTTCAGTTCTTTTCTGCTACAGAACTTCAAAGGTCAACCAAATGTCCTCAAGTGGACAGCCCCAGACATGAGTTCCAATTAGTTTATCTCAGGCAGTGCAAACCCTGAGAGAGGGATCCAAGGCTCTCCAACAACACAATTGGAGCCAAGAATCCATACTTCCACCACCAGACTCAGTCCCAGTGTTGTCTGTTTTTCTGCTCACAAGCCCAGTGGAACCATGGCCATGCCTGACCCACCAGTCTCAGTCCACACCCAGCAAGCCTTTGCTTGCCAGACGAATTGGAGTCAGGGGACCATGCCCCCACCTGCCAGTCTCAGTCCACTGCCTGGCAAGCCTCTGTTTGCAGGCTCTGTTGGAAACAGGGAACAGTGCTCTGCCCACAGGTCTCAGTCCTCACCTGGTAAACCTCTGCTCACCAGACCTGCTGGAGACAGGGAACCATGCCCTTGTCCTCAGGTCTTGGTTCACACCCAGCAAGCCTTTTCTCAAGGGTACTGGTGGAGTCAGGTGACCACACCCTTGCCCTCAGGTCTCAGTCCATACCTGGCAAGCCTCTGCTCTTAGGCCCAGCAGGAGCTAGGGACCAGCCCTTTCCTGCTGAACTCAATCCATTGGAGGCAACCACTCTCCCTCTGTGGGTGCTGTCAGAGCCAGGGGTTCTGCACCCCATCACACCAGACACAGCCTGAACTGAGAGTCAACACCACCACTGGCTGGGTATAATGATAACCAGGGGACTGCTCCTCCTCCTGCTGAGTGTTCCTTTCTTCCCATACCATCTTTCTTTCCCATTAGTCACAGATTCCATCCTGATGGTTGGTGGTCCACACTATGCCCAGATGTCTCAGGAAAAGATCAAACACTCTGTGCTCTGCAGGGGGCAGAACTTCAGACCACCATACAAGGGGGGGAAGGCTGCACTGGTAGTTTGTAATTGAGGTGGGAAATATCTGTTCAATTTTATGCTTGGAGAGGTGGTTTCTATGTTCATAAGTGGGACCTCCCTGGAGTAAGAGTCCTGGAGTTTAGTATCTCTCTCCAGCAAGGTAAAATGAGAGGTCTTTTGTTCCCTGCTCACTCACAGACAGCCCATGGAGGGCCTCCTGCTTGGAGGAGGGGGTCTCCCATCCTCTAGTCAATAGGTTTTATACCTGTAATTTGTTTTCTTGAATGCTCTTCCTTGGAGTTACAGCTTGCTGAACTTCTTTCTTGACTCAGCTCCCCACCTTTGGCTTCACAGAGTCTAATTCTGTTCAGTTTTTCTCCCTCTGCTCAGGAGCCTCAGTCAGCCAGCCTTGTAGAATTCCACTTTTTCCTATTTTCCACCCCTTTACATTTTTCCTCCTGTATCTCCCTTTTCAGTTTTCTCCTCTAGTTTGCTTTATCTCTCCTGTTCTTCTCTCCCCATATCTGTCTATATTTCTGTCTATCTGCCTGTCTAAACCTATCTTTCTTTTTCTCTTTCTCTGTTTGTATCTGTCTCACCAATTTCACTTGCCATCTCTATGTCTCTTCCTTCCTTTCTGTCTATGCATATTATGACCACAACAGCCACTTCAAAATCTTTGTGCCTCCAGCACCAGTGCCACTCAGGGTAGTGTCTGCTGATCTGCAGTTCCTCAGAGATGTTGAGATTTTCCTGGTTCTCCAATTACTGAGTAATTTTGGATGTAGCCTTTGCATTTTAAATATTAAGTTATAGGGCTCCTGGCATTATTTAATCACAGTGCAGAATGTCAACTTTTTTTGTTAGCAGTTAACTCACCCAGTTAGGGGTTGTAAGCTCCTACCTGCCTCTGGTGGATCACTCCAGTCAGTCCCTTGCCAAACCTTCTCATTACTATTCAGACCTGTCCTTTGTGGGCACAGTGGCCACTCTGGGACCTGGGCCGTGTCTACTCCTACTTCAGTTTGCAAAGCCTTTAACAGCGTTTGGTAGGCTGTTTGAGGTCCTACTTATACATGTACATCTAGGGGGTGAACCCAGGAGTGCAAACACCATTGCATGTGAGGTTTTATCATCTGCCTCCTCTCTACAACATTCCAATTCAGGGGCAACCCTTTACCCTGGTGGTGTGGGAGTGAGCAGCGGTGGTAGTGCCTTGTGGTGCTGTGTATCCTGCACAGTCATGTCTGCCTCCAGGGCCAAGCAATGAGAGGGTAAAGAAAGAACAAAAACCACCAGGATTCTCTCTCAGGACTGTAGCTTCTTAGGTCAGAGAGAAGGTTGTCTTTTCTGAGTTCTAGGCTCCTGGCTCTCCCAGACAGCTGTCACTGCCACTGAGGCAGAGGGAGAGAATGGAAAAGACCAAAAGCACAAACTCAAACAGGAAGACTGGGGCTGTGTGACCAGAGATCCCTCTGTTCTCTCTGTCCTCATCTGGCGCTCAGTGCTGCATCTCCAGGTGTCTTTTAGTCCAAGCCAGGGGATGCCTGAGGGAAGATAAATGAGAAACTGATGGTGAGTTAGTAGCCTTTCACTTTCTGATTTCTTTCTCCAGTTGGCTTACCACTTATTTTTCAGAGTTTTCAGGCTCAGGGTTTGTAGTTGTATCAAGTGAGAGAGATGGAATGGGTTTGTTCCAAATTTTCCTGAAATGTAAATCACTCCTGACAAAATGAATTTGAAGGTATTGTTTCCCAACTTTTTATTATGGAAAGAGTCGTGAGGTTTGGTTCTGAATCTAGACCTCAGAGGCCTGATGGGCTTCTGGTCAATGTTAGATGTTTGTCATCATCAGAAGAACAAGTCACCATCAGCCTGCCAGAGGTGAAACACCAGGTGGGGCATGATACCATCCCGGGCACCTGACCAGCCAGAACCCATCCCAGCCAGCCCATCAGCTGAGTAACATGTGACCAAAGCCACCCTTGAACAGATGAGCCAGGCTTAGATCACCAGAACAGCCTAATAAACACATGGACTTGAAAGAATTAATACATTACTGGTGTTTCAAGCCACTGTATTTTGTGGTGTTTGTTAGATAGCATTAGTGTGCCAATAGAGTAGGGGTTGATAGATAGATGAATGGATTGATGGATGATGTATAGATAGATAGACAGATAGAACATACTGCATGTAGATATGAAGTCTGACAATTACTTTTGTGAACACATCATAGGGATTAATTTCTGTCTTCGTTGAGCTGTTATATATTAACATAAAATAGGATGTTGTTTTTCTTCTGATTCATTTTCAATTCCTTTAAAAGGTACAGCCTTCTTTGCCTTGAGTTACTGCACTGACTTCTAGCACCCTCTCCTGCCCATTGGTGGTATGTCATGGATGTTATGCATATATTACCCTGTATTAAAACCTCTGTAAGTGCAATCTGGTAAGAGGAAAGACTTGGGATAAGTAAGGGAAAAGGCCCACAAATGCAAGGCAAATTCCAACTGTATTCATAATACACTTTCTAGTTTTAGGCAAGTGATTCCTCTTTGCAGGACTCTCATTTCCTCAGCCTCAAAATGAAAGAAGTGGGTGATGTTTGTTTCTATTCCAGTTCTAATAACTTATGTTTCTGAATTGAATCCATCATTCAAATATTGAAACTGATCATCCAGGTGTCACAGAATGAAAGATTTGTGCCTATAATTTTTATTCTGATATACAAATAAATTAAAAAGAATCAATGAAGCAAAAGTGAGTTCTTTGTAAAGATCAATAAAATTGATACATCACTAGCTAGATTAACCAAGAAAAGAAGAGAAAGGATTCACATTAGCTTAATCATAAATGAAAAGAAGAAAACACAAGTTATACCACAGAAATACAAAGGACCATTCAAGACTACTTATGAATACTTCTATGCATACAAACTAGAATTCTAGAGAAAATGAGCAAATTTTGGGAAAAACACAAAATGGCCCAAGCTTCAATCAGGAAGAAATAAAAATCCTGAACAGACTAATAATGAGTTATAAGATTGAGTCAGTGATAGAACATCTCCCCCCAAAAAACAAAAGCCCCAGTATCAGATTCATAGCTGAATTCTTCTAGACATACAAAGAACTGATGCCCATCCTACTGAAACTATTCCATACACTGAAGGAATCCTGCCTAACTCATTCTGCAAAGCCAGCATCACCCTAATATCAAAGCCAGGGAAGGACAAAACAACAAAAACAATGACAAAAACTGAAGATCCATCTTCCTCATGAACATAGATACAAAAACTCTCAAGAAAATACCAGCAAACTGAATCCAATAGCACAACAGAAAAATAATTTACCACAGTCAAGTGGGTTTTTATCAGGGATTCAAGGATGATTTGACATAAACAAATTAATAAATGTAATTCACCACATTAACAGAATAAAAACAAAAACTATGTATATGAGCATCTTAATGTAGATGCAGAAAAAGCATATGATAAAATACACTTCCTCATCATGATAAAAACACTTAACAAACTAGAAGGAACACACCATAATTTAATAAAAGTCATGTATGAAAAACCTACAACCAAAATCATATTAAATGGTAGAAAGTTAAAACCTTTCCCCTGAGAACTGTAACAAGTCAAAGCTCCTCACTTTTGTCACCTCCATTTAACATAGCACTGAAAATCCTAGCCAGAGGAATCAGGCAAGAGAAAGAAATAAATGGCATGTAAATAGAAGAAAAGGAGGTCAAACTCTCCCTTTTCACTGATGATATGATTATATTTTTATTTATTATTTATTTATTAATTTATTTTCGAGACAGTCTCACTGTGCAACCCTTAGTAGAGTGTCATGGTGTCACAGGTCACAGCAACCTCATACTCTTGGGCTTAAGTGATTCTCTTGCTTCAACCTCCAAAGTAGCTGGGACTATAGGCACCCTCTATAACACCTGGCTATTACTCAGGCTGGTCCCAAACTCCTGAGCTCAAGCAATCTACCTATATCAGCCTCCCAGAGTGCTAGGATTACAGGCATAAGCCACCACACCCAGCATGATCTTATATCTAGAAAGCCCTAAAGAATGCTCCAAAAGACTCCTACATTTGATAAATAAATTCAGGAACATCTGATGTTACAAAATTAGTATACACAAATTAGTACCATTTCTGTACACTAATAATGGCAAAGCTGATAATCACATCAAGAACTCAATACCATTTAAAATAGCTACAAAAAATATTTCCACTTAGATCAGGAACTAAGCAAGGATGCCCACTGTCTCCACTGCTATTCCACATAGTAACGGAAGTCTTAGCCATCAGAGTCAGGCAAGAGAAGGCAATCAATGGTATCCAAACAGCGTCAGAGGAGATCAAACTCTCAGTCTTCACTGATGATATGATCCTATACCTGGAAAATCCCAGGGACTCCACTACGAATTTCTTAGAAGTCATCAAAAAATAGACCAGTGTCTCAGAATAAAAAATTAATACTTATAAATCAGTAGCTTTTATATATGCCAACAATAGTCCAGCTGAAAATATAGTCAAGGGCTTTATTCCTTCCAGTAGTGCCAAAGAAGATGAAATGTCTGGGAATTTACCTAACAAAGGACATGAAATATCTCTATAAAGAAAACTATGAAGCTCTGATAAAAGAAATAGCTGAAGATGTTAAGAAATGGAAAACATACCATGCTTATGGCTGGGAAGAATCAACATTGTTAAAATGTCTATACTACCCAAAGCAATCTACAGATTTAATGCAATCCCTATTAAAGTACCATTGTCATACTTTAAAGAGCTTGAAAAAATAGTGCTTCATTTTATATGGAATCAGAAAAAAACTCAAATAGCAAATACGTTACTCAGAAATAAGAACAAATCAGGAGGTATCACGTTACCAGACTTCAGGCTATATTATAAATCCATAGTGATCAAAACAGCATGATACTGGCACAAAAACAAAGAGGTAGATTTGTGGAACAGAATAGAGATGCAAGAGATGAACCCAGCTACTTATCGTCATTTAATCTTCAACAAGCCTAACAAAAATATCCAGTGGGAGAAAGACTCTCTATTTAACAAATGGTGCTGGGTGAACTATCTGGTGACCTGTAGAAGACTGACCCATCTTTCACCAGTAACAAAAATTGATTCTCACTGGATAAAAAGATTTAAACTTAAGAGATAAAACTATAAAAATGCTAGAATAGAGTGCAAGGAAAACACTTGAAGAAATTGGCCTGGGAGAATATTTTGTAAGGAGGATGCCCCGGGCAATTGAAGCAACACCAAAAATACATTATTGGGATCTGATCAAACCAAAAAGTTTTTGCACAGCCAAGAACACAATAAGTAAAGCAAACAGTCAACCTTCAGAATGGGAGAAGATTTTTGCAGGTTACTTCTAACAAAGGTCTGATAACTAGAATCTAGAGAGAACTTGTTAATCAATACAAAAACAACAAATAGCCCCATTTCCATGGGGACAAGAGACTCAAACAGAAAATTCTCTGATGAAGACAGGCACATGGTCTACAAACACATGAAAAAATGCTCATCATCCTTAATCATCAGAGAAATGCAAATCAAAACCACTTTGAGGTATCATCTAACTCTAGTAAGATTAGCCCCCATCACAAAATTCCAAAACTACAGATGTTGACATAGATTCGGAGAGAAGGGTACACTTCTACACTGCTGGCGAGACTACAGGCTAATACAAGCTTTTTGGAAAGGAGTTTGGAGAACACTCAAGGATCTAAAAATAGACCTACCATTTGATCATGCAATTCCTCTATTAGGTATATACCCAGATAATCAAAAGTTATTTTACAACAAAGACATTTGCACCCAGAATGTTTATTGCAGCCCAATTCATAATTACCAAGATATGGAATCAGCCCATGTGCCCATCGACCCATGAATGAATTAAGAAATTGTGATATATGTACACCATAGAATACTATGCTGCCATAAATAATATGGAGACTTCACATCTTTTATGTTTATTTGGCTGGAGCGGGAACATATTCTTGCTAGTAAGTATCTCGATAATGGAAAAAAAGTATCCAATGTTCTCAATAGTACTATGAAATAAATATATAATCACTTACACATTCATATGGAAGGTAAAATATAACAATAGTCCAGAAAGTAAAAGGGAAGGGAAGAGAGAGGGGAGAGGAGGGGGGATATGGGAGGAGGGAGGGTATTTGGGGGAACCTCACCTTATGTACATGATGCAATGGTATACTTCAAAACTATTAAGAAAAGAGTATAATTGTGATGGATGTGTTACTTAGTTCAATGTATGCATTTCACATTGTATATCAAAGCAGTACACTGAATCCCATAAATGCATCAATGTACACAGTTATGGTTTCATAAAAAAAATAGAAATAGAAAAAAAATAAAACAGTTGCAAAAAATTAAGATACCTAGGAATATACTTCACCTTTGAGGTGAAAGATCTCTACATGGAGAATTACAAAACACTGATAAGAAAAATCACCGATGACACAAACAAATGGAAATGCATGCCATACTCATGGATTGCAGAATCAGAATTGTTAAGATGACAATATTGCCCAAAGTGACTTATAGATTCATTGCAATTCACATGCAAATACTAGCATTATTTTCACAGAATTAGAAACAATAATTATAAATTTTATATGGAATCAAAAAGACCCCTAATATCCAAAGCAATACTAATCAAAAAGAATAAATCTGCAGAAAACAAAAGAACATTATCTGACTTCAATTTATCCTATAAAGTTACATAACCAAAATAGCACAGTACTTGTATGAATGTAGACATACAGATCAGTGGAACAGAATAAAGAATTAAGAAATGAAACTGTATACTGACAACCAGCTGATCTTCAACAAAGCAGACAAAAATGTACTCTGGGGAAAGAACCATTTATTAAATAGTGCTAAGAAAAGTATAGAACTATGTGCAGAAGAAGGAAACGGGATCACTATTTTTCACTGTACACAAAAATTAACTCAAAATGGATTAAAGACTTAACTATAAGATCTGATATCATAAAAATTCTAGAAAAAAACTTAGGAAAAACTTTTCCGGACATTAGTCTGGGCAAATAATTTATGACTCAGACCCAGAAACAAATACAACAACAAATAATAATAAAAATGAATGAATAAATTAGACTTAGTTAAACCAAAATTTTTCTGCATAACAAAAGAAATAATCAGAGAATAAATAAATAATAGAGAATTTACAGAATGGGAGAAAATGTTCATAACCTATACATGTAACTAATGGGAGAAAATGTTCATAATCTATACATCTAAGTAAGAATAATATTCAGAATATACAAGGAAGATAAAGAACTCAGCAAAGAAAAAAAGTGTGCAAAAGACATGAACAGACATTTTTCAAAAGGAGATATACAAAAGGCCAAGAAATATATGAAAAAATGCTCAATATCACTAATTATCAAGAAATGCAAATGAAAACCAGAAGGAGATGCCACCTTAATCCTTGTGAAAATCATAAAAAAAAAGATATTGAGGTGGATTTATTGAAAGAAAATACTTAAAGATAGTTGGTAGAAATGTAAATTAGCACAACCTCTGCAGAACACAGATGGAGATATCTCCTAAAACTAAAAGTAGACCTACCATTCAATCCAGCAATTCCACTACTGGATGTCTACCCAATGGAAAATAAGCCATTATATCAAAAAGACACATGCACGCATATGTTTATTGCAGTACAATTCACACACCGTGAAATCCTACTTAGCCATTAAAAAGAATGAAGTAATGGTTTGGGCAGCAACTTGGGTGGTAGTATAAGGCATTATCCTAAGTGGTATCTTAGGTAAAACTAATACCATATGTACTAAGTTAAAATGAAGAAGCTAAATGAGGGGTGTACACAGCCACACAAAGTAACGCGAGAGAGTCTGGAGACTCTTTTGGTAAGGGACAGAAGGAGGGGGAAGGGTCAAAAACTATTTATAATGTACACTATTCCTGTGATGAGTACAGTAAAAACCCTGACTTCACCACTGTACAATTCATCGTATGTCACAAAAAACCCACTTGTACTCCCTAAATCTATTGAAATAAAATAATTAAATTGCATTAAGTCAACACACACCCAAAATAAAATAACACATCTATGACTCAGTTTTAGCTGATTGTTTCCTTAGAGAATTTGAAAATAGTGCCAAATTGTTTTTTTTTTTTTTAAGAGGAGCTAGTTGAAAAGTTATGGTTTTCAAAATTGTGTGATAATTTTTGAATAATAAAAAGTGTGTATGTTGAAAATCAGACCTAATTCACCCACAGATCACTGGTTTGCATCCTCTATTTGGACAGCACTGTCAAGGATTCTTTCTTGCTTTGGGGGACTTACAAAAGCTATTCTTGATTGTGTCTGGCACCATGTTCTGCACATAAATACATACATTTTGAATCAATTAGTTGCATGGCCATCTCCATTTATAGTTAAATTTCCTCACTATTATTCAAATGTAATGGGTGGCAGAACATTTTTGGTTCCATTCTTAGATTAGTTTCTGCTAGATGTCTGCTGTTGGTATTTTCCAGGTGTTGAGTGTTGATATTCTTTATATGGTGCTTTAAGGTTTTTCTTTTCCAAAATATTCCTCATCCATCCTGCTTGTTTCAGACATTGCAGACATTGGTCATCACACTCTTTGAACTGTCTTATCACTTATGTTTTCTGGCACTACTCCTTTCTGCAACGTAGCACTCTCAGTGCATGGAGAATGGTGTCACTGTCTAAGGACCAGGCTGAGATTGTTTCTTCTCCATCAGAGCATCTTCCTTAAACTGTACAGTATAATAACGAAGGTGAAGATCACTGTTTCTGAGGTTGAGCTCATTCTTTCATGGCAAGGAATTCCAAAAAGCCCTGGGAGCATACTTGTGTGCCTGGCATAAAGAAGAAAAGACAAATAAAATATAATCTTTTATTTCAAGGCAAGTAAAGCAAATGGCAATAGTCCTATGCAATATATAGATAAGAAAAGGAATCATGTCATTAATCTCCTATACTAAAAACTATCCACTGTCTTCCAAAATATATTCATATGGTTTAGAAATCAACGCAGAAGTGCCTGCCTTAGTCAGGGCAAATAAACCCTGAAGAGGGCTTTCAAAATACATATTAAATGTGTTTAAATACACATAAATACATTTTATATGTATTCCTAAATTTAAAAGTGAAGACATCAGACTTGTTATATGAAAAATTGGTTGACCTGAGTTCTTAATGATTTATCTTTCCTTTGGATACAATGTTTGAGCTTCTCAAACCAAAAATACTTCTATTGCTTTCATTAGGAATTGAGACTGATTACACTTAATCTAAGGGATTATTATGTTTTTCAGATACTACATAAAAACCATAACTATCCTCCTATACCTGATTAGCAGTTACAGTCTCTAAAAGTTCCCTTTTGCAAAGAATAAAAATATCAAAAGATATATCCTCATTCAAGCACCAAATGTGAAAGTCTTATTGTGACTTTTAATTCTTTTTTCACTATGAGTCCTGAGAGAGATTACCATTTATGAATCAATCTGGCAAAGAAAAAGCACTATATCTACTCATTGATAAGTTTTTGCAAAAATTGAAGGTTAGCATTGATTGTAATTTTAATCATAACTCGTGGTCCTATGCTTAAGTACCATTAAATAATCTCATATGCTATTCACTTAATAAATATATATCAAGCACTTACTATGTGATAGGGAAATAATATCTCATTCAAATAATTCATGGTATAGCTGAGAGGAAAAACTTGAATTTTCCTCTCTGCTTTAACACTTTACAGAGTTATCTTGCTAAACTTTTAAAAAATTTTCTCAGAAAGCAATATGTATTGGTATCCCTTTTTCTCCAGAAATTTATTTTTCATATTCAGCGGTTGAATTTCCTGTTCCCTTTTCTAACTATGTGTTGTCTCTATGGGGTGTGATCTATAATCCAGTCTGCATTGTAATCCGTCAGGGAGACTGTGACCCTCGCCCTATGATGAAACATTCTTAGGCATCATAAGGAAAAGGAAATTAACTCATTTGCCATTTCTCTAGCCAAATGTTTTAGCATTCGTTTTGAGGAATTATGGGCACGTAATTATACTTCATTTTATTTAAATCATTTATCTAAAAGTATTTCTTGATCAGCATTTTATTCAGTGTGTTTACTGGAAATAATAATCCTATGTAACAAAAAAACCACTTGTACCCCCTAAGTCCGTTGAACAATAAAAGAGAACAATTAAAATAAGGTATAGTGTCTGTAGAAAATCTTGAGATGATGACAATGATAATGAAGATGGTGATGAGGATTTGTTAGCAATGTTACAATGCTTACCGCCGGCCTTATCTACAGACTCCATCTCATTCTCACTATATGTGCTTTGACTC
This sequence comes from Arctocebus calabarensis, assembly GCA_963573935.1. Classification (NCBI taxonomy): domain Eukaryota; kingdom Metazoa; phylum Chordata; class Mammalia; order Primates; family Lorisidae; genus Arctocebus; species Arctocebus calabarensis. The sequence continues at coordinate 19,632 of CAUYON010099739.1, forward strand.
CCATTCCCCTAAATCCCCTTTCTTTGTGTCCCTTCTCACCTAGAACTGAAGACAAACCCAACATCATTTCAGATTTATTTTTAATGTTTTTATAAAAGCCATTGAGCAACTAGGCATCACTAAAAAGATACATGAATAATAGACAGTACATTATTATATACTTAACATAATGTTAAGTAATGTTATATACTTAACATAAAATATATTAACTTAATTAAAAGTAGGTAGCTGGCAATTTTTAGACTTAGAGTAACTCCAAGTTTCACCCTACCCATGGTCTGAAAATACATGTCTTCAATGGAAAATCACAGTAATAAATAATTGATAAGTTTTTAATTGCGTGCCATTCTGAGTAGGGTGATGAAATCTCACCCTGTCCTGCTGTGTCCCATCCGTATCCATGCTGTGTACATTACCTGTTAGTCCTTTGGTAGCTGCTAGTGATCAGATTAACTATTGTGATATCGTGGTGCTGTGTTCAAGGGCCATTATTTTACTTAACAAGGACAAAGTAATGGTGCTGGCAATTCAGACACGCCAAAGGGAATCCATAAAGGGTTTCCTTTATGTGAAAAAAAAATGAAAGTTCTTGACTTAATAAGGAAAGAAAATATTGTTCACTGAACTTTATGAAGTTCATCATATGTTAAAATCGTGTTGGTAAAAACATAACACACAGGTTTAGATGCTGTCCGTGGTTTCTGACATCCACTTGGGGTCTTGGAATATATCCCCCACAGATAAGGTGGGGAGCTACTGTAGATGCGTTTTAGTTTCTCCAGTTCTCACCAACACTTGATATTGCCTGAGTCTTTGATCGTCAGCAGGCTTACAAAGTGAAAGTGGTATTTCATCGTGGGATTCATTTGTAGGTCCCTGCTGTTACTGAGACCTTATTCACACTTGTACTGTCTATTATCCATGTATCTCTAGAGAAATGGCTATTTCAAGTCTATTGCTGTATTTTTAGTTATGTCATCTTTTTATTGAGTTGTTTTTCATACATTCTAGGTAAAAGGGTGTTTTTTTTAAAATCAGATAGATAACTTAAAAATACTATCCCCGTCTGTAATTTGTCTTTTTACTTCTCCACAGAATCTTTTGAAGCACACGTTTTTGATTTTGATTGTCTCCTTGATGAGTTTGTTCTATTAGAGACATTATATTTGAGGTCATATTTAGGAAATCTTTAACTGAACTCTATGAAATGAAGACTTTTCTCCAAGGTTTTGAGGGAGAACTTTTATAGTTCTGCCTCTTTTGAGAAGATGATGGTCTGTTTTGAATTAATACTCACAAATGGAGGTGGTAAGGGACTACACTCATTCTCTTGCTTTTGGACATCCTGTTGTCCCAGCCCGAGTTGTTGAAGACCACCTCTCCCAATTCAACTGACTCTGCACATTTGTCAAAAATCAGTTTACGGCACCAGCCCCATATACCAAAGGTGGTGGGTTCAAACCCAGCCCTGGCCAAAAACTGCAAAATAAATAAATGAATAAATAAATAAATTCAGTTTACCATAAATGTGCCAGTTACTTTTCTTATTCTACTTGGATTGGGTTTAACTCAATCTTTTTCTCCTTTCTCAAGATGAGCACTTGCATGATTGAGTTGAGATCTTTTTTTTCTTTTCTGCTACAGGCATTTAAAGTTATAAAATTTACTCAAGAGTCAGCTTTTGTGACATCTCATAAATGTTTATATGTTGTGTTATCATTTTCACGCATTTCATTGCTTTCAGGAGATTCACAACAATGGATGTGACTCTCTTTGTATGTATTCCAATCTATGCTTTTTTAGTTTATCAAATGTGTTGATTAATATTGCTCAACTAATTTTAGAAATTTCGACTATTAATTCTTCAAACATTTTCCTGGCTTTTTCCCCCTCCCTCCTTCTCGGATACTCCCTACATAATTATTGGTATGCCTGATAGGTATCTGACAGGTCTTGGGGATCTATTCAATTTTTCTTCAGTCTTTCTGTTTTTCCAGATTGGATAACTTCTATCTTTCTTCAAGTTCATGGATTCTTTCTTCTCCCATCTTGAAAATTTTCCAATACCTTTCTAGTGCATATGAATGTTTTTCTCTGCTAGATAAAATATTTGGAGACAGCCAGATATAGTCGTTTTGACTGTTATTTTTTCCTGAGAATGGTCCCACTTTCCTGATTCTTTGCATGTCTCATACTTTTCTTGATGTTGGTGTTAAAATAACATTTTGCTATGGGTGGCATACCTGTGGCTCAAAGGAGTAGGGTGCTGGCCCCATATGCCGGAGGTGGCGGGTTCAACCCAGCCCTGGCCAAAAACTGCAAAAAAAAAAAAAAATTAAAAAAGAAAAGAAGGAAAAAAATTTTTTTGCTGAAAATACATTATAGCAACTTTAGATTCTGATTTTTTTTTCTCAAAAGTTTGCTGTTGTTGGTCTTTGTATGTTTGTTAAGTAAATTTTCTGTGCTAAGTCTATGAAATCTGTTTGCTCTGTGATGACTGGCTTCTATCTTTTCTCTGTTTGCTGTTTTGTTGTTGGGCTTTTTCATTGTTTTTTGTTCAATCTTTGTTATTCTTTTTAAGCCTAACTTCTTAGGAGTCACCCCTGTCCACAGAGCTAAGTGGTAGCCAGTGGTTAGATGGAGGGTCGCACACAGGCACCTGGGTTTCAGCTGCTGTCCTCTGCCAGCAGACGTGCGCCTGAGCCAGGCAGCTCATTCAGAGACTGGGCCATTTCCAAGTCTTCCCTGGCTTCTGTTTTCTGCCGAGTCCATTCTCGTCCTCTTTGTGTATGCTCACGGCTCAGGAAAATTCACCAGCTTGGGCTTTCTTGAGTGTCCTGTGTGCGCTGACACAGCCTTGCCCAAGCACATGCTTGTTACAGCAGTGAGCACAGCCTTGTCCTCTCAGAGCAGCAGGCCCCAGCTGTTCACCTGCTAATGAACTGGTCACTTTAACATCTGTGCCCCTGGGCATGACTGTGGTTCTCACCTCGAATTAAATGAGCTGCCTTCAACTGGGTAACTGTGCTTCCAGGCCTCATCCACACCCTGCAAACTGAGTGTTGGGAGGTGGGGTGAGGGAACTGAAACACTGCAGGCAAGCGCACCTCCACCAGTCCCCCAGTTTTGCAGTGTTTCATCCGTGAGCACCTCCCCAGTTGCCGTATGCCTGCGGTCATTTCCACAGGGGTGAGGTGGTTGGTTTTGTCCATTTTGCAAAGTTGTTAGTGCTTTGCAGGGAGAAATTTTATTAAACTCCTCACTTTAACAACATGTAAAAAGTACATATATAAAATATACACATATATTTCTTGCTAAATAAAGCTAAATTTTTAATTAAAACATAACCATATACATTATTTAAATAATTTAAAAGGAAATATGTGTTATTATGTTTTACCTAGCACTCCAAAATAATTCCGGACACATCCACTCAGAATTATTGCTATTTTAATTGCCGTCAACCTGGCAGGTAGAAGGTAAGTCCAGGAACAGGAAGACTTGGGAAGACCACCTTCCTTAGACTTCTCCCAAATGAGAATAAGCAGCTCAACCACTGCCCGCCTCGGTGACTTACAGCACATTGATAGCCTGGGGAGTAAGGCCCTCCAACCACTGTACCTCTGCTTATTTATTTTATTACAAATTCAACCTGAAAAGTGTGACATTTATTAGGTCAAGATGGGGGAACTTAATCTTTTCTTATGATTCTCAGGCATTCTTTCTCCTGTACCTAATTCATACTTGGCTATAATCTAGGCAGATTTTCTAATAAGAAAAAAAGAAATTCTTTAAAGTGTATTTCTGATAAGATTCCAGCACAAGTTGAGGCCGCCGCTGTGTTTATGTGTGACTTGGTTTCTTCCCTAACCTGCTATCTTGGCCCTCACACAGATCTCTTTTCCTGATTTCCCTTCCCTGATTATGAGAATAATGCATGCTTCTTATAAAAAGGCGGAAAGAAGAACAGTTAAAATCACCCATCCTTCAGACTATTTGTAACACTGGCGGACAGATGAGTTTCTTTGCTTCCAGTTGGGTATTAGGTGTGTGTGACTGCATATCACTGTGGCCAGACTGCCGATATTATTCACATCCTGCTTCAAAAAGTATAATTTAAAAATTATAAAGTCAATTCAAGTTTATGATAGGTATTTGGAGAATCCAGAGGATTTGTAAAACTAGCGTGGTTATTTTTTGCTACTTATTTCCATTTGCATATATTTGTTTTTTATTTTATCAAATGTGATGTAGGACACGGGGCTTCTGTATGTCTGCGTTCCTATGAGGAAGGAATCACAGCATCTACCATCCACCACGCTAATAGGTTCACAAGCCTGAGTTTTGGGTCACCCTGTTTACACTGAGGAAATGAAACCAAAAGGGACCCGCTTCTGAAAATGGAGTATCTTGGAACAGCACAAACACTGGGGGGATGTCAGGAATCACCTCAAAGCTGCAAAATCTGCTTTGCTCCTCAGAACAGTGTCAGGGAGTGGACCCAGTCATCCTGGGCATTAAATTCACAGTAGCTAATGAGCTTAATATCAAATGCGGGGAGCCCCCCCCCCATCATGCAGTGTGTGTCTGATTGCAATCTCATGGGTGTGAAGACGGATATTTTGTTTCTATTAGTCATGTGGCCTTTTGAAAGTGAACAAAAGTAGTTGTGGCTTAACGGTCCCTATTTTCTCTCATGACACCCTAGCCACGGCCTGCACAACCCCAACCAGTAGGGGCCGGTTTGACTTTGAGCATTTCCTTGAATCAACCACATTCAACAGAACAGGCAAACAAAGGAAGCCTGAGAAAATAAAACCCCACCAACCACGACAGCCCCCTCCTGCTACCCACTCTGTGCCCCCCAACACCTCTGCGCTCCCCCCTCACTGCCCAAGTTTAGGGCAGCCCAGGCTGACTAAGAGAGGAAGGTGCTGAGAAGTCTGAGACCACAGGAGATGGTGCCTAGGACCCCGCCAGTGCTACTGGCCCCCAGAGTTCTTAGGGGGTCACGTTTCCTCTCTGTGCCTTTGTGCCTTCCCACTGCAGAAATACACATTTCTAACTAGGGTCTGGGTATTTGCCCTAAAGAGGTGTGATCAAATCATGAGAATCAAGAGTAAATCTAAATTATATGTAATCTTTCTAAAGGTGGTAGGTCTTAATTTATTTTCAAACAGGAAATTCTACCTGGTTTTCCCAAAGTGCATATTTACAGAGACTTAAGCTTTTTGTAAATGAACTTAAAGGACTTTCCCAATGCTAAGTGAGAGCTTGTTTTAATTATAATATATAAAAGAGTTTTTAATGTTAAAAGTATTTATTAGAGAATATAGAAAAATGCATAATCACTTACTGTTTCATCCTCCTATTATATATTCAATATTTTGGTTTATTTCTTTTTAGAAATACACAAACACATATACAAATGAGTGTCATGTTTGCACTATTATTTAATAGAAAAAACAGTCAAAGGACATGAACAAATATTTCACAGAAAAATAAATGTAAAAGTTAAAATGTAAATGTCATATAAAATGCAGAAATTAAGAGCTGAGCTGCTAAAGCCAGGCTGCTAAGGGTCATATCCCTGCCCTGTTTCTTCACAGCCAAGGGAAGTTCCTCAGCTCTCTCTGCCTCAGTTTCCCCATCTATAGGACAGAGATAGTTGTGTGCATCTCACAGGGTTCTCGTGAGAATTAAATGACTAAACAGGTACTTAGACCAGCACCTCATACACAGTGAGCACAACACAAGTGACTGTTATTATTGCTTCATTAGGATGCTAATGACACTGAGTTTGTACCTTTGGGTATAAAGTGAAATTATTACACTGGAATATGTTCTTTTAAACATGGATAAACTCAGTTCGTGTAGGATGCTGAGAACAAAGGGGGCAAAGAACCAGTGCATGCATTGTTTTGTTTTTCCCAACTGGGTGAAGAGAATGACACATGATATTGCGTGTGTGTGTGTGTGGGGGGGGGGGGTGTGTATACAGGATGACCATGAAGTTCATGTGCAGTTTAAAAGTGTGGAACTTTATGGCCACCCCTTATATAAATAAATAGAAGCTCTGGGTTTAGAGATACCTAGTTTTAAATCATGTCTATCCCAATCAGGCATGGTGGCACGCACCTGTGGTCCCAGAAGTAGGGAAGCTGAAGTGGGAGAAGTGGTTGGCCTGGGAGTTGGAGTTTACAGTGACCTGTGAAGGCCGCCACTGCACTCCAGTTCAGGAAACAGAGCCAATAGAAAAAATAAAACACAATTACATTAAATTAAATTAAAATAACTATTACTCAAAAAATAGTTTCCTGACCTAACTTTAAGATTAGCTACCTTGAAGTGCCTACCCTAGATTAGCTCCTCACTGGAGGTAGATAAACTCATAATCTTTATAATCTATAAACAGTGGCTCATGGGAAGGACTCCTAGAGGACTCACGGTCGCCTGGTGAGTGGTAGAAACTCACAGAGTCCCTGTTTCACCCAGCTGGCCTCTCTGCAGAGAGGTGAGACTCGCGATCACTGTCAATGACTGTGTGTTTGCATGTATGGCATCTTCTGTTTCTGAAGCAGAGCTCCCGACAGCCCAGGTCAATGCTCTTGGGGACCTGTATGCGCCATTATTAACCCATCACACCCACACAACAACTCCAGGGGACAGGGCACTGTCGCCCCACTTCACATGAGGGAATTACGGCCCACAGAGCTCAAGGAACTTGCCTGAGGTCACTGAGGGACTAAACAGCAAACCCGGGACTCAAACCCCGGCTCCCTGGGGCCAGTGCGCTTGTGCCCAGCTCCTGTGTCCTGCAGCCTTCCTGGGTCAGTGCCGCTCTCACAGGGACAGCGTGAGATGCACAGCTGCACACACAGTGCGAGTCCCATTAGATCGTGTCCTGTTGCCATCGGCATGTCCCAACCAAATGAATCCGAACCTCCTAACCATGAAAACAAAAGCATCATGGGCTACTTCAGCTGCGCTGTGGCTCCTCTCAGAGGCGGCACCTTAAGGAACATGCTCACCACTATCTCAGGGAAAAATCAGAAACGTGGGATCGGGCCATTATTACAATCAACACAGAATTCCACAGCCCCATTGCTGCGCTGTGTCTTACTTTGGACTTTCCAATCAAATGCATCAAATTGAAGTGCACACAGACAAAAGTGGACTTTGATTCTGTAAATTTATTGCGCTATAATGAACAGCAAAGCACGGTATTCAAGCAGCAGAGAAAGCTGCTCCAGGAATGGTAAGTGGAAGGATGTCAGCAGGGATCTGGCTGCAGGGCCCCGAGGGCTGCGGCTGGAGCCTGCGTGTCGTCTACACTGAGGCCGCGATGACCGGGCTGGCGGGAGGTGCTGGTGTAGACTGTGGGGAGAGTGGAGCTAAAGGCTGCCCTGGGAGCTCCCTGTGCTTACAGGGTAAAGCTTCCTATTTTCCACAGGGTTGGAAAATGAGCACACAGGACTGACGTTGTATGGGAACTATCATAATCCAGATCCCGAACGTTAGCCCAGCCAGATCCTCAGCAGACACGTTTGGGGCCAACACACAGTGAAGGGAAGACGACCCACTGTGCCACCGTCTCTCAGGGGCCCGTCCCAGGGCAGCAGCCCCCTGTCCTGATCACACAGAGGGCAGCGGCCGCAGCGTAGACGAGGCTCTTGACCAGCAGGAGGAGGTAGGCGCAGTGCGCAGAGTTGTTCGTGAGCTGCAGCCGCAGCGGGTCTAGGAGAAGGCAGTGAATTAGTTGAGCCTGTTCTTTAGGCAGCCAGGACAGAGTAATGGGAGGGGCCCAGACATTGATTTCTGGCCATCTCCACTGCAGGGATATCCCACACCCCCCAAGTGTACAAGTCAACATCCATCAACACCACCCACACCAAGAGCAAGACAGCTCATCGTTCAGCTGGGAGCTGATTGCCACCCTCTGCTCAGTTAGTTCCCACAGAACACTCCTCCATGTTAGACAGTTACATTAAATAAAAATATTTGAGACATATATGTTTTAGAACATCTCAGTTCCTTCACCCCACATGTCTCTACGTAGCAATAATAGATGATATTCATTAACCGTGAAGGGCCAAACACTCCTCTGAGACCTCTTGATGTAAAGCTTTAATCTGACATGTATTTAATCGCTATAATAGCCTCAGAGACAGACAGACATGATGTTCATTCCCACTGGCAAAGAAAGAAACCGAGGCCAGTGAGAGAAGTAACCTGCCTGATGATATACAGTCAGCAAAGGCCAGAGCCGGGATGTCAGCCCAGCGATCAGCCTTTGAAGAGCAGAAGCCGTCCTTGTACTCTGTGACGGCGAGTCCCACAAACACCCAGACGTAACAAGCCGGAGTGTGAACGTGAAGCTGCATTGCTGACACGAAGCCCGGGAGCCTTCTTACACGCTGTGCGTGTGACGAGCTCCAGGGAGGGTGCAACCCAAGGAAACTTGGTGGGGCACAGCAAGGCAGGTGGAAGGCTTCAGACAGGAGGGCATTGAATAAACTGGAATTCAAATTGACTCCAAATTCTCTGAGCTGTTTAGGGTGGTGGTGGCACATCCGCCTGTCCCTCCTAAATGTCTCTTACTGTGGCTCTGATATTATTGGTTAATTACTTTGATATCCTTTCAAGTTGTGTCAGAAATATATGGTGTCAAGGAGTGAGGAGAGGTGGTCGGGAAGCCACAGGCTGACTGTCTTTCTGTGGAAATTTCCATTTTATATCCCCATTATCAAGAATCAGGACTTTGGGAACACTAGGCCTGGTGTGGAAAATCATGTCACAAAGCACCGTGCTCAGAATTCTCTGTACTTGGTCACATGAAGTGCTCCTGCCACCCTACCTTGCCTAGGGTCACAGCTAAAGTCCAGAGTCCCCTCAATGCTGGGGACAGAGGAAAGTTGAGCAGAGCAGGACCTGAGGCTTCTAGTCACATTCTTAGTGGCTGTAGGAGGGGAAAGGGCCAGAAATCAGAGCTTATTCTGAGCCTGCTCCGTGAGATACCCTGTATTAGAGCTGTCACTTCGGTGCCCTACTGTGTTAATAACTGTGAGTTGGGGGCAATTATTCACAGTTGGAAGGTGAGCAAAGCATTGCTCACAGAATGTCAGTCTCTTACCCATATTCAGGCCACTAATCACCAAGGTTAGGGCTAAATTCCATTCTGTGGGCTCCGAAGCCCCAATGTATATCCATGGTGTCTCAGGGCCCTGGCTTTGGAATTTCTTATTATATGACTATATTGCAGAGAAAGAGTAGAGAACTTAATAAATGTAGAACTTCTTTTGATGGCCTGGTGTGATACCCCATACCCAGCTGTGTGACCTGTGTAATTGACAATTTTAGTTCACTGCCCTCGTCTACAAGTGGAAGAAAAAAACATTGTACCACCTCAGGGGAGAATTGTAAGGATTAAACAAGAAAATTAATGCAGAATGTAGCCCACGGCCTTGTGTGAAAAGCACTTGGCAAGTCATTAAGTAGTAGTTCATTTGCTACCTGCTAGCAAATTCTAAAGACTTAAAAAAACAAAATCTAGGAGCAAGTTGGTATGTTTTCTGCAGAAATTTAGAAAAAATGAGACACAAATGAGTGAAATCTGATCTGTTTAGTAAAATAGTTCAGAGCCTGTCACCGTCCCCTCTAATTCACAGGCATCTCATGCCCAAACTGGTCAGTTTCTGTGCGAATGTGACTCTCATGAACGAATATAAAATACCATACTCTGTCTATTCGGCAACATCCAGCTGTTCGGATTTTTCATGCCTGGGAGTTCAAATGTTAAGAAGATTCAGAGGAAAAAAGGAACACAAAAACTCACCATTTTCATGTTCATCCTTCACACAAGGAATCGAAGTGACAACTAGAAGAAATGAGAGCGAGTTAGTCGTTCATTCCCATTCCTTCACAGGCTGCATGTGTGTATCGCTGTGTGTTAGACGTATGTACGTGTACATAGTATCTCTCTATGGACACCCATGTAGCTCTATCTATCGCTCTGTGTGTATATATATGGACACATACATAATACATGTGTGTATATATAGACACATACATAATAAAGTATATATAAATAATGTACTAAATATATAATAAATAATAATACTATAATAATGTACTATATATAATAAAGTATATATAATGTACTACATATAATAAATAATAATACTATAATATGTACTATAATAATGTACTATATATATAATAAAGTATATATAAATAATGTACTATATAAAACCTGTCACTAGGAGGACATTCATGTTACTAGTGGGAAATGAGGTTTAAAGAGTGTGGGTAACTTACCACAAGTCATACTAGTCAATGGCAGAGCTGGGGTTCAAAAGCTAACTGTGAGGGAGTAAAAGTAATAGATATGTGGGAAGTAATTTGTAAAAATGATCCATAGTCATAGACAGAAAATGAGTTACAGAGAAACAAGATAATTCCACCACTGTGTTCCAAGAAATTCTCTTCTAGGATCCTAATTATTCCCAGCAAATGGCCTGTTTTATGAGGGGAGCCCAGCATTTCAGTGCAATTCTTTCTGTGGATAGAAAGGCAGTTCTGTGAATAAAAACTGAGGTGAAGGCGGCACCTGTGGCTCAAAGGAGTAGGGCGCTGGCCCCATATGCCAGAGGTTGTGGGTTCAAACCCAGCCCCCACCAAAAACTTGAAAAAAAACAAAAAAACAAAAAAACCTGAGGTGAAAGTTAAATTTATCTGATGTTAAAGAAAAATGTTAACATATATACAAACAAATAATTTTAAAAAAAAAGCGAAATTCGTCTCAATGGTTGTTTTCGTTTATTCTTTTCCTACTAGATGTGTTTTGTTTTTGTTTTTGTTTTTTAAGACAGAGTCTCACTATGTTGCCCTCAGTAGAGTGCTTTGGCATCACAGCTCATAGCAACCTTAAACTCTTCAGCTTAAGTGACTCTCTTGCCTCAGCCTCCCAAGTGGGTGGGAATTCAGGCACTTGTCACAATGCCTGGCTATTTTTTTGTTATAACTTCCATTGTTGTTTAGCAGGCCCGGACTGGATTCAAACCCACCAGCCCCAGTGTATGTGGCTGGCACCTTTACCACTGAGCTGCGGACACCCAGCCACACTAGATGTGTTCTTGTTCATGAAGATATAATTCTGCTATGCAATGTTCCGACTCAACTCTCAATAAGATTTTTTTGGTGTACTCTAAAAATGAACTTAAGGTATTGGTTTTGGGTAAGTCCTAGGAAAGAAAATTATTTGATATTCAAATATCTTCACAACTTACCCTAATGGGTCTTAAAAAACTTCCCCTGACCCCCGTGGTTACATTATTCATTACAAGATCATCGAAAAATCACTTATGTCTATGATTTCATTGAGGTAAAAAGAATAAAGTAACAATTCCTCATAATAAAATGTATATGTGTGTCCTAAAATCGCTCTTTCAATTAAGACTGAAGCAGATTAATCACCAACATGGAACAGATTACTTTTATCTTCCTTCAGAATCACCTCCCTGAGTATATGACATGATCACTTCCATATTCTATTTTCAGCATTTGTCAGAAAACAAAATTCTTCCAGGAAACAGCACTAGAAATCTGCTATAGAATTACATTAACAAAAAGTCCCACTAGGTCGGATGCCATGAGACCACCTGAAAGAGTCATGTATTCATTTAGGAATTTAGTGCCAAGTAAAGCACACGGCACAACTGGGACTTCTCTCTTGTGTAATATTCCTTTCCCCAGAACCCTGGAACTGACGGTGCTTTTTGCTTTACCTGGTGGACAAATCAGAACCTCCTTGGACCCTGAGGGCACATTGTTTACCTGAACTTGGCACCTGGCAGATTTGCCCCCTCTTGGCTATGAGGCTGTTTTCTGTGATCTTAGTTTTTATAATTTAAGGAGAGGATGTCAATGAACCCGGTGACTGACTATGTGCATGAACTCGCCAGGCTGTATCTCTGAAAGCCAGCATTTTCATCACATGATTTCCTTTGCTCTGTCTCAAGTCCCAGCAGAAAGTCAAGATAAGAACTGTTCAATCCGCATTTGAACATTGCAAAAAACTAAGGATCCAAGAGGGTAAAGACTTAACTTGAGAAATCAGGACTGGTGCAAAGCAAAGATGTTTCCACGGTTTGTTATGTGCTTGTTCCTAACCGGTAGTAAGGAGCTAGTTAAGCACAGGAAAAAGAACAAGTTCTTCTTATGGCCACTGTGGGCATTTTGAACTGCTGCATCAAAGGGGCTCCTTAGGGGTGTCATGGCTGAATCATGAGTGACCTGGGCGGTCAGGGAGACAGCACATTCTCTTCACTGGGGGGCATCCTCCTGGGACAGCAACTCATCCTGGTCTGTTCCTCTGCGTTTCCACCAAGCCTGGCCTACACTAGCAGCACAGAAAACGTTCACCGAGCTGCGTTCACCAATGGGGGAAACACGTTCATTACCCAGAATGGAAGCTCGTTTGTGCACGTTAGCCACGGCAGTCCTCAATGAGGAAAATTTACCTTATGGTGTTAGATAAAACAAACTCAGGGAAATCCAAGGTCGTAAGAGCTGCAGCAGCCAAGATTACTGTGTTTTATGCTCTGGCTTCCACAGGTGAACACAATTGTCTCTATTATGAACTCACTGCAGGTTAAACTTTCTATATAGCACGATTGACATGAGTGACTTGGCTCGCCCAATAGAACATTCCTCAAAGATGTGTAATTTCTCTTTTTTGCCACTTAAGTAAAAATTATTAGAAACTTGCACAATTTTTGAGCACTTACCGGGTCCTAGGGTAGTGGGTGCTGTCGGGGATGTCACATATGTCCGGGGCGTTGTTTCATACAACGCTCCTAAAATACACATATAAATGTAATATTTTAGATAATAATACTGAGGCTGGAAAGCATAAGTAAATGTTTCACTTTTTTCTTTATATACCATTTTAATTTCACAGGGACGTAGCAGGACATTTCTGCCACCATTAGGTGTATCAACACTGAAGAAATATTTATATTTGTTTTTCAGTAATAGCCACACAATAGGTGGGGGGTTTGTATTCACAGGCACGTACCTATCTCTATTGGAGGAAAGAGAATCTCCTTGTCACCTCCTGTGTAACTCTCGTGTTTGACGACGCACTGGTGTTCTCTATCCAGTGACTTTTCAGGCACAGTCAGCCAGCTGAACGTCATGTATGTGTCACCAGTCTTCCTGGTGTCGCCCTGCTGGGATGCCAGAATATTCTTGCCATTCTTTTCTCTCCAATATACCTTGATGACATCAGGGAAAAAATTCTCAAGAAGACACAGATATGTCCCAGCCTTATGGAGATTTATTTCAGCGAGTGCAGGAAGAAAAATAGTGGGCTTGAGGGCGACAGCTGCACCCAGGTTTTTATCTGTGAGGGGGAAATGGAAGACCAAATGAAAAGAATTATTAGCAACATGTACATGCTTGGAACGACGTTTTGCCTAACAATAGGAAGAAAAGATGCCATTGAATTAGTTCCTCTCATGTACTTTCACCTTCACTAGATCGCAGGCTTATTAACCATTTATTTAACAAATGCGAAAATAGGAAGTCACACCCCTCAAGTGTCAGATCCCAGACTCCATCCGGCCTTTGTTCTCTCTGCACCTGCTGTGGTAGAATGTGAGTTTTAACTGCCTGATACCAAGGCTTCCAACATCCATAAACACACTGACTTGTTGAAATCTCTTTTGCTTCATCACAGTGGGCGTGCTTTCCAGGGGGGCGGCAGCGGCAGAGGGAGGAGACCAGGTCACTTTGAAGCTCTCTACAGATGGGAATCTGGTCCCATCCAAAGTGCTCTCTTTCCCATCCCTTGTAAGTTATATTGTCTTTTGCCAATAACACACATTCTCATCTTCTGCAATTCTATGTAGCCCCCCCTCTTCATTTAACTGATTCTGGGATGTACCACATTTATTTCCCATATGAATTAATGTTAAGAGAAAGTTTTCCATTTTCTTTTTAACCCTGCAGAGTCATTTGCTTTAATGGGAATCTACATCCATGAGTAATTACAATCTATCGAGTTGACTGGGGAGCTTCACATGTGTGTCCTATGACCAGTTCTGAAGTCCACGGAGTTCTCTTAGTTAATTTCTAACCTGATATAACATCTCACTCTCACACCCCCATCACTCCAGGTTGGGGAGTGAGCAGGATTTAAAAAGCAGCACTTCCACATGATTTATGATGTCTCAAATTTAGAAGCAAAACAGTAACTTTCTCAATCTTCTATTAAAAATTTTATGATTTTCAGAAATGCTTTTGTGTTTTCTTATCAAGTAATGCACTTTTCAAAATTTTGTTTTGCTTCAGAAAATGTTCACCAAAAGCATAATGTATTTTGGAATTTCATTTGAACTTTGAGCATGACTAAGATTATACTACAGGTATATTTTCTATACTTGCTTATTTTAATATGTATGAATTTACACTTTGAGTGAGATGATCTGTGCAGATGAGCAAATCCAGATTCCGACTCAGTGTCTCTCCCAGAGTTTCTATCGACCCTGCATTCTATTTAACTGCTCGGAGCTCCATTCCTCTCTCCATTCTGACCTGCTGAATAAAGTGCATGGGTAATAGTGTAATGTTACAAGATGTGGTTCCAGAGTTAATGGCAGACAATCTGCCAAAATATGTCACAAAGCATCCTATGTTTCCATCCTATGTTTACAAAGTCATAGCACTTGAATGTGAGTTGTTAATGGATTATACAATTATTTTATCCTAAAATATGAAATTATAAATGTTTAAATTATTTCTAATTTTATTTCCAATTGAAGCTCAAATGCTTTGGGCTACTTTGAAATTAGTTTAGTAATACAAAAGGCAATTTCTTAAGAAACAAATTATTTGATTTTTCATTTGAGAAGGAAAAAACTTTTTGATGGTTTGTGTCTATGTAGCAAAGCTTGTGATTTTTACACAAAATCAGTAAACATATATGGTAATATTAAATTTGTGAGCATGCTGGAAATATTTTGGGGTCATAATATACTTATTTTAATTTCATACTTTTTACTAAGTATAAATAGTATTTTAATTTTTAGAGTAGTAAGAAAGCATATATTTCTCCAACATACTTAGTTTCTAATTTTAAAAAGCATGTTATAAAAGATAAGATTAATTTCACTTGCAAATACATGGTGTTGATGAAATTTAGCCTCTAGTCCATATATTAACAAGTGTAACTTGTATCACAGCCACTTGTGTTTCTTGGTGGGAATATTTTTGATTCATTGTAATAAAGAAATTGAAAATCAAATGTTAAACATGGAAATTGTCTGTGCAGTACCACTGAGCTTATTGTCTCTTCTGCATTCCTCTCAGCTAGATTTTTTAATTCCTTTTTTTTTTTTTTTTTTTGAGATATAGTCTCAAGCTCTCGCCCTGGGTAGAGTGCTGTGGCATCACAGCTCACGGCGACCTCCAACTCTTGGGCTCAAGCTATCCTATTGCTACAGTTTTTCTATTTTTAGTAGACAAAGGGTCTCACTTTTGCTCAACTGCTCTTGAATTGTGAGCTCAAGCTACACACCCGCTGCAGCCTCCCAGAGGGCTAGGAGGATCCTTTAATTCATTTTTTTGGTATAAAATGAATATTGAATTTTCATAACTTTCTCAATGTCATAGTAAAGAGTCACTACATAGAGTACTTGATTACTTATAGTTAATGCTTAGATCAATATATTGCATGATTTTATAAGACATTACTTTTAAACTATACTTACTATAGATGATTTTCATGGTGGAAATTTTCTTCATAATGCACAGAATGGCAACTATTCTACTTATTTGAATAATAAAAAGAATTCATATGTCTTATTTATTTAAAAATATGAAGCTTTCCAATTTATTTACGTACATTCCTTTACATAATCAAATGGTATGTTTGAGTCAAATTTCCTAAGTTGTTTGTATTTCATTAGAATGAAGCAATATGAATTCCATATACATATGTGATATTCAAGTACTATTTCAATTGAAATTGCAATATTTTAGAAATATGTATGAGTCAATACATGTTCTCTATTTCTTGGTTTTTCCTCTCATCAAATATTTACAGCTCTTCAGTATTTGAATATGTGTTTCTTATTTATGATAAGTTTCCAACTATATTTAATTGATTATAAATATTATTGATTCTCCATATGAATTTAAATATTTTTTTCTGATAAATATACCTGAAGCCTAAACTTATTAACTATAAATTTTAGAACTAATTAACGTTGTTGTGGGGCATCATTTTAAGACAGAAGGATTAAGACTTAAAGTACATTAGAAGAACAGAAATAAAAAAAAATAAACATTTCTCTGCTAAGGAGAAACCAATACGTACCTCTAAATTTCTTTTTCTTTTATCTTTTTTTTTTTTTTTGGTAGAGCTGTGGTTTAGCTGATGCCTGGACTGGTCTTGAACTCCTATCCTCAAGCAATCCTCCTGCCTCAGCCTCCTAAAGTGCTGGGATTACAAGCATGAGCCACCACTCCATGCCTAACTTTCATTTTTTTGAACGTGAGTGGATGTTAAGATAACCTTCCATCTGAGCAGACAGAAGTAGAGCTGAATGCTCTGAAGAACGGCTCCATAAATGAAACTGGCTGAGAACTACTCTCTGTAGTGAATACTCAATACAATTCCCTCTTTCCATTTGAAACTGGAGAACATTTATTAGGCACCCACTATGCGTGCTGAGCAATGTGCCTCCTTTTTCATTCGATTCTCATACAACTCTGCTGGGTCATGCTTAATGCTATTATCCCATCTTATGGATTAGAAAACTGAGATTGGAGACTAAGAATCCCAGTGGTAAGTGGTAGGTGGTGGAGCTGGAGTATCAGGTCTGCCTGACTCCAACATCCAGGCCTCTTCACCACACTTCTGACCAACAGAGAAGGACACATGTCCACCCTTTGGCATCTATCCCTAACTTACCTTTAATAATAAACCTTGACCCAGGACAACACTTCAATGATATCCTCACATACCTGTGTGTGAGCATGCTATAGAGTCCTCAGGTACACAAAGTCAAGTCTATTTATTACAGTATTTGCACAGTGTTTTATGTTTCCTTTAGCAGAAGCATTTGCTTTAAAACCGCTCCCAAGATTTCTACATCAAATGCCCATCACATCCCACTTTTTCCTAAATATTCTGTTATTCCAATTTAATCATTATTAACCTCCCCTCTATTAACTTAGAAACATATATCTTCTGATACCTACCTGTGACAACAAGTTTTGTTCCACTACCGAAGACTTTCTCATAAGAATTCCACAGTGATTCATTCCATATCAAAAACTTTAGACTAATTGAGTTTCCTTGAGTTCTTCAAATCCTAGTCCCAATACAGTAGCCTGAGAGTCGCAAGTGTGCTTCTTTTTATCAGTTAATAAAAAATACGTATTCCACTACCTTTTTATCCTACCTTGAAGCGAAAACTTTTACCTTGTGCTGCTTGCCGTATGATCACAGGACAGGCCTTTCTTCTTCTCCTTCCCTTCATTTCCCATTTTGATTTAGTGGTTTAACTATATTTGTTTTTATTATTTTAGGTCTTATCAAACAGATTTTAAAATTAGACAGCTTAAACAACGTGCCTTATGGAGACTTTTCCTTTAAACCCAAGAGGTCTTTGCAAATAGAGTTGGCCAGTAGGTAGCTTAAGTATGTGAGAGACGGCGTGTGTTATGGCCTGATTCCCTTTCATCCCCAGAGGTTGGCTGTTCTGTGAAGTCCAGTTCAGAAAAGACACGGGATGGAGAACAGCATTAAAATCCCAGTTCTAGGGTGGAGACACAGACATCCCAATTTGAACAGGCCGAAAGTGCCAGGGTACAGGATGAGCCTTTCTCTCCCCAAATTATCCCTCATGATACAGGGATTAATTTATGGTACAGGTTCTGTGTAGCATCTCGTAGTAAAAGAAGCCCTCCTGTCACTCAGCTTTGATCCAAAATACTACATGGACGACTCAAAGGGCTAAGGCGCCAGGCACGTACACCTGAGCTGGCAGGTTTGAATCCAGCCTGGGCCCACCAAAACAACAATGAAGGCAGCAACCACAAAAAAAAAAAAAAAAAAAAAAATGGCCGGACGTTGTGGCGGATGCCT
>CAUYON010099742.1:0-14019 GCA_963573935.1 Arctocebus calabarensis
CCTGTAATCCCAGCTACTTGGGAGGCAGAGGCAGGAGACTCGCTTGAGCCCAGGAATTGGAGGTTGCTGTGAGCTGTGATGCCACAGCACTCTATCCAGGGTGACAGCTTGAGGCTCTGTCTCAAAAAAAAAAAAAAAAAAGTAGAGACTTTATTCTTCTTATTCAATGCTAAATTCAAATAATTCGGGGGATATAGTTATACTTGAAAATTATCCACTGTTTTTTCTGAAATTCAAAAATTTACCAGGTGCTCTATATATCATCAGCCATTCCACTTGAAGCCCCTGGTCTCAGATCTTGGGGACCTGAGCTCAAGAAAAATGAAGCTGGCATGTAAAGAGAAGAAGAGAGAAGATGACACAGTGGAGAGAGAGGACACAAAGTGACAGAGCACAGGACAGCAAATGGGAATGAGAGGGACTAAAAGTGATACCAAGAGAACGAGAGACAGAGACAGAGAAAACAAGAGCTGCAGACAGAGAACAAGACAGAGTCACAGGGAGACAGTGAGGGACAGACGAGCAGAACAGAGAGACAGACGAGAGGGGCACAGGGAGACCGGCAGACCCCTCCAACACCGTTCAAGTGCCATGGGTCAGTGACCTGAGCTCAGCCCCAACCCCTGTCCTTTCTGTAATTTGTTTACAGGTACCAACAGATTCCTCTTTTGCTTAAAAATAAAGTCAGCATTTCTTGAGCATTGTTGTGTTTCAGGCTCTGGGCCAAGCGCTTTATACCATTACCTCACAATGATTCTATGAAGATGTCACTGTCTTTCCCTCTACAGAGGAAGAACCAAGGTCACAGAGACACTAAGCAGCAAGACTGGGATTCAAACACATGCAGTTAGTTGTCAGAGCACTTGACCACTACATGGGTCAATGTCACTTGGAATCAAGGAGGTCCTGAGTGGCAACTGGGCAAAGCAGATTCAGCAGCAAGGGTGGCTCAACCCTGAGATGCTGACTCCAGATGCTCAAGAGGCAGAATGGTGTGAGTTTGGGGAAGTTCTTTGCCTTCTCTGAGCCTCAGCTTCCTCTTCTGTACAATGGAACTGATAATAACTAAACTATGTCCTAGGGTTGACATGGGGATTAAGTGATTGATTGAGACACACATGTCCAGCAGGTCCATCAAGTAAGCACTTGAACCCATGAGGGTTCAATGTCTAAAAATATTTAGACATTTTTATCATTTTTCTGCTCATCTTTGACTCCAGCACAGGATCTGGCAGAAAGCCAGCGCTCAGGTTAATTTCATGGGTGAGGATGAGAGTGGAGCCCACTGTGGAGGATCCTGAGGACCCCTGCTCTGTACCAGGCTTTGTGCTGAGCCCCTTACATGCATCTTCTCGGTTAGCCTCCATTTTACAGATGAGAAAATTGAGGCTCCAAGAATTTAAGTGACTAGAAAGCCCCCAAAAGCTCGAATCACAATCTTGGTCTATAAAGAAAGGACATCAGCTCTGGGATTGTGTTTACTTTGATAAAGCTATGAAGTAGGCTGCATTCAGGTGTCTTCCTGTGCACTGAGACTTGACTTCTTGCCATTCTCCTCACAGGCTCCTTCATGTCCTGTACAGATGCCCTGGGTGCAGACTTTTCCATGCACTAGGTGGCTGGAATGAGCCCTGTTCTACGAAGGAGGGACACAGGCCC
Organism: Arctocebus calabarensis; assembly: GCA_963573935.1. NCBI lineage: Eukaryota > Metazoa > Chordata > Mammalia > Primates > Lorisidae > Arctocebus > Arctocebus calabarensis. Next base: position 1,660 of record CAUYON010099742.1, read on the forward strand.
AGGGACTTGCCGAGAGCTACACAGGAATTAAGAACAGAGCAGGTTCTGAACCCAGCTTCCTCTGACTCAGTCTGGTCTCTATCTACTGTCCCCAACTTTGTGAACTACAACAGAGCCCCAACAATGCATAACATCCCTTAGATCTTCCCCAAAGCATCCATTTTCCATCATCCCACTGCCAGCACCCACCCTGAGCACTCACCCCCGTCCCATAGCAGCCTCTGCCTGTATCTCCTGCCTCCCATTCCTCCTGCCTTTCCTATTAGGAGACCACACCATCCTCCCCACATCTACATCCTTCAGGTCTGAATGACAAGTCCCTTCTGGGAAGTCTTCCCTGCATGGTTCAGATGTTCTTTCTGTATGTATCCCCGTGGATCCTTCTCCTTCTCTATTGAAATTGCCTTTTTTATTTTGCGAGTCTCTTCCATTGAGTCAGCTCCATGAGGGCAGGGGGTGCCACGTCTGTCTTGTTCACATTGCATCCCCAGCACCTGGCACTGTGATACATGGTAGGTGTTCAGTAAAAAACTGTTGAAAAAATGCACAAACGCACAAATGAGGGTTCCATTATTAATCTTTTTTTTTTTTTTTTTTTGAGACAGAGCCTCAAGCTGTCACCCTGGATAGAGTGCTGTGTCATCACAGCTCACAGCAACCTCCAGTTTCTGGGCTGAAGCGAGTCTCCTGCCTCCACTTCCCAAGTAACTGGGACTACAGGCACCCGTCACAAAGCCCAGCCATTTTTTGGTTACAGCCACCTTGTTGTTTGGCGGGCCTGGGCTGAATTCAAACCCGCCAGCTCAGGTGTATATGGCTGGCACCTTAGCCCGCTGAGCCACAGGCGCTGAGCCTATTAATTTATTTTTTATATTTGGTACCAAGTTCTATTTGCTAGCACACAGTAGGCTCTCAAACATTGAATGGATGATGGAGGAATGAATGAATGAATGAATAACATGGCTCAACTCCCCACCCCCACACCCATTTGTTCATCTCTTCACCTCACAGTCCCCTTTTAACGGCAGCACTCTCTTACAGAATGAAGGGGACCCCCTCTCCTTGTTTGTCTGCTGTGAGGTTTTGAGTAGAAAGAAATACTGTCCCTTTGATGAAAAGATGTTCAGGAGAGAGAACATCTTGCTGGCAAATGGAGGGGAGAGTCGGGGCCGCAGGCCAGGTTCTATATGGCCTCAATTGGCCCCGAACTAATAAAGTGTGAAATTGACTTCATCCTCCACCTCCCTCCCCAGCCAGCGTGTCCCCGTAGCATCTCTCTCTGCTCCAGCTGATGCAGCTCTGCGCCATCCCCACCATCCCAGGCAGACAGGCAGGCCATCAACGCCCACGCAGTCCAGGGCCCAGTGGCTCTGCAGAGCCCTGATGCTGTTTGGCCTCAGGCCAGGATAGGCTCTCAAAGCCAGAAGCATCCAAATGTGGCATGTCTGACGCACCTCTAAGCCAACCCTGCTCCTCTTGTCCCTGTTATCTCCTCTGGCACCGGATTCTAAGGTGGGGGCAGGAGATGGAGGGGGCAGCATTAGGGAGCTCACCAAGTGCAGGGGGAAGAGTCAGAGCCAAAGGGGCCTGGAGGGCAATGTTGAAATCAGAGGCTTGTAAAGAGAGCCGGGAGCCTGTGGGGTGCCTTGGGGCTGCCTGGAAGATGATAGGCTCCCAAGGCCTTCTTTCTGCCAGGACAGAGCTATCTTGGGGTCTGGTTTGTTTATTCACTCCTGTTGAAGATTTCCTAGTAAGAAAAGCGTTCTATGCTCCAATGAGTCCTAAAACCAGTGATCTATCCAGTACTCATTCCCAACTTGCCTGTGAATCAGAGTTAACTGGGAGACTTGGTAAGAAATACAGATTCCAAGCTGTGTAGCATTTTGCCTACTTAACACCCATTTCCACTTGCCCTGAGCATAGCCTCCATGTGCCCTCAGAGAGCCCCCTGCCCCACAGATCACCCTGGAAACCCTGGGGCAAGCCTGTTCGCAGGCCGGCCAATCGCAAAATGAGTGATCAGCCCAGGACCAAAGTTAGGCTGCAGTACAGCCCCTAGGACTTTTGGGGGGCTATAAAGGAAGAGAGGTTCTCTTTTCTGAGACCCTAGGCTGGTAGCTGTCACCTTGGAACTGCTGGCTAAGAACGAAGCCAACACAGAAACATAACATGATGAAGGATGAGTGAGAGGGGACAGAGAGATGGGGAGGGAGGGAGAGAGACAGAAAGAGAGGGTGGAAAAGGGGGGGATAAAGAGCATGACAGAGAGAGAGGAAAAAAGAGAAGTGGGGAAACAGAGCGCATGACAGAGAGACGAAGACAGAGAGCAAAAAAGACAGAGACAGAAGTGAGACAGAGGCAGGCACGCAGACACGCCTGGTGATGAGCCCCTGGATCTAGCCACATCGGAAGTTTATCACCCTAAGCTATTCAGGCACGAGTCAATAAATTCCTTCTCCTTCCTTCCTTCCTTCCTTTCTTTTTTATTTTTATTTTTTGCTTTGGCCACTTTGATTTGACATGGCTTTCTGCTGTTTGCTCCTGGGAGAGATCTGATGAACACATAGAACCCATCTCAAATCTATTCTATCATGATCTCCATGGACAGAGTCCAAGGATCTGCATTTCTCAAAAAGTTTCTCAGGAAGTTGTGATAAAGTTTCACCACTTTATCAGCCACTGTTTGGACATCATTGAGATCCTGGCCCACTGATGTACAGATAAAAGTGTCCCTTATATAAATGGCCATTACTGTGTAATTGTAGGTCAAATGCCATACACTTGGCCTCATTCCTCACAACAACATGAAGTCCTAGTCTTCCCATTTTACAGATGAAGAAACTGAAGCCTCGAGAGAAGAATTAAGTGTTCAAGGGCCCAAGCTAGTGAGCAATAGATGTAGAATTTCACAATTCCCTGCCATTCTCTACCTTCCTCCTGAACTAAAGCTCAGAGTGGGAATGTGGTTTTCTTAGACCCTCACTGGCTGGCATTGAAAATATCCTCTCTCGGGTGGCACCTGTGGCTCAGTGAGTAGGGCGCTGGCCCAATATACAGAGGGTGTTGAGATCAAACCCAGCCCCGGCCAAACTGCAACAAAAAAATAGCTGGGCATTGTGGCTTGCACGTGTAGTCTCAGCTACTTGGGAGGCTGAGGCAAGGGAATCACCTAAGCTGGAGGTTGCTGTGAGCTATGATGCCATAGCACTCTACTGAGGGTGACAAAGTAAGACTCTGTCTCTAAAAAAAAAGAAAGAAAATATCCTCTCTCTTCTGGGACTCTATCAATCAGTGAAAGCCATATGAGTCACTTAACGTGCTATGCTACAAGTTAGAGAGGACTCCAATGCAACTGGCCTGAACAATAAGGAAATTTATTACACTACATTAATAAGTTCCAAAATAGGATGACCTCAGAGCTGGTTAATTCAGTGGCTCAATGTCATAGCCAAGGGCTCAGTTTCTTTTTATTTTCTGCTCTGCCCCTCTCAGGTGTTACTTGGCTCTCTTTTGGATTAAGAGATGGTTGCTACAGTTTCAGACAAGACGATTTCCATCACAGGAGAATGGCTTGTTTCATTTTATCAGCAAAGGAAACTTTCCCCCAAATTCTCCAGCATATCATTGGTGAGAATCGCATCACATGTTTATACCCAGTCCAATTATTGGCAGGGTCCTTGAAAGAATGTCAACTTTCAAATTTCAAAATTCTCCCCTGGCTCCTTCACTCTTTCTTCCCATTCTCTCCTATAGCCAGGAGGGTATCCTGAAGAAACACAGGACTTGCCATCAAACTTTGCTGGGTGCTCTTCCTGGCCATACCTCTCTTGCTGTTGGTTAGAAATTACCAGATCACAGGGGTGCCAGGAGGACGATGATCGCATGTGTGGTGGTGAGCGTGTGCTGTTGTCAGCTCAGCACCCGTTCCCCTGCTGCTAATTACAGACTCCACCCTGTCCTTTAAGGACCCACTCTTTCCCCTCCTAAGCCATGTGGTGTAAGCAGCACTGATCCTCAGGGGTCCCTCGGCTCCTATGGCATCTCCTCTCCTGCATCCTGCCCATGACATAGACCTGTTCAATCACCATGTCCAAAGCCTCTTGCCACAGGACTTGATGTGAGAAGGACAATAACCAAATCTATTCCATGGGAGTCAATTCCTAGGCCTCGGACTCAGACTCTTAGGAAAGAGGTTTTATTTCCACTAGCTGCAAGATTCAAATCTAGAACTGTCAGGAAGCATCTTGCAACTTTCTAGGGGAAAGCTGGTCTGAGAATGAAGCTATTACAAGAGATGGAGATAGACCCAAAGCGGCTGGATCCAGCTGGGCCTGATACCAGAAGCTCTATACATTTCAATCACATGAGCTGATAAACCTCCCCCTTTTTTTCCCTTTTTATAAAATGATGGCTTATTTTATTTTATTTTTATTTATTTATTTATTATTTATTTCTTGGGAGGGTTATCTGCTGTTTTACTTTTATTTTTTTTTTTCTTTTTTTTAAAATGAGAAAAGACTTGAATAAGAATTTAATAACAATAACAAATTAAAAAGATAGCTGTAAAACATATAACATGATGTAAAAAACAATTTGTAAAACATAAATGAAAATTTAAAAAAATTTAAGTTTGGCATTAAATTATATTGGCCAAAGTTTGAGGGGTAAAATTGAGCTAATTAACATTTTGGAAGGCCAGAGACCCCAACCTTATAGATAATTATAATTATCATTACCTTATAGATAATTATAATTTAATTCATACATTCAACAACTCATACTTAACTAAATTTCTATTATTGTACCCAAGTGTGAGTGGAATTATAGAGAATTACACCAGCACACTCAGTCCAATTGAGGTTTAGGGTCCTTTTATTTAGTCAACACCAAGAGAGGGTTCATACCCCCCCAAAAAAGCTCTTGGCCCAGAGAGGCAGGGGAGCAGGGTTTTTAACTTGTGCTTTCAGTTGGGAGGGGGTTTTCTAAGAGCGAAGCAGTTACAGATGCAAAACTTGCAAGATTAGAGTCTATAGGGAAGAGTATTTTTTTCTTTTTTAAAATTAAATCATAGCTGTGTACATTAATGCAATTGTGGGGTACAATGTGCTGGTTTATATACAATTTGAAATATTTTCATCAAACAAGTTAACATAGCCTTCATGGCATTTTCTTAGTTTTTGTGTTAAGACATTTGTATTCTACATTTAGTAAATTTCACATATATCCTTGTAAGATGCACTGTAGGTGTGGTCCCACCAAATACCCTCCCTCCATCCATCCTCCCCCCTCCCCTACCCTCCCTATCCCCTTTTCTCATATTCTTGGGCTACAGCTGTCATTTGAAAGCTATAACTTGGTTTCATAGTAGGACTGAGTAAAACCTCCCTTTTTTGATCAAGCCCAGTCTGCATTGGCGTTAGTATGTATTTTTTTTTTAAGTTGGACTGTGCTCCCTTATGGCTGAGACGTGTGGTGGGGAGTGATGGGAGATGAAGTTGGGAAAGCAGGCTGGCGCCACATGGTGGGGAGTCTGGGAAACGCTGGGATGGGCCACACAGCCCCCAAGACCACTGGGGACACTGGATCTCCAGAGACCCAGTGCCCCAGTAGTTGCCAAACAGGCTAAACTTTGCCCCTGAGTATTAGGTTAATGTTTTGTAGCTGCTGATTAAACAGAATTCCTGACCTGCAGCAAATCCTATCCTCCAGGCACACTTTGGCCAGAGGAGAGCTGGGTGAGTTCTGCATCACTGAGACTATGTGGAAGACAGTAGCTGCTGGCATTTATCAACTGCTCCTGAGGCTCGGAGGCGGTGAGGGTGGGGAGAAATCCAATGCAGTTCATGAGAAGGTCTGGAGACCACTAAGTCTGTCTGTATCCCTCTTAAATTGCCAGGAATAAGACACGGGAAAGATGTCACCTTCCTCTTTCTACAAGCACTACTTCTGTTAATGTGGTCTGAGATTGCAGTCACTTTGGTGGCATTTAAGTGAACGTCACACATGCTGCTGCTAAATCATATCTCCCGGTCACCTCCAGTCTCCCAATCCCTCTCCACCTCGGGAGAACTGCCTCCACCTTTAACTCCTTTTTCAGGGTCTGTGAGGCAAAAATCCTGTCCTCTTGGGGAGATGGGGTGACCAAGGAAGAGCCAAGAAATAAGCTCTCTTTCTTTTTTTATTCTTCAAGAGCAGCAAAAAGCAAAACTGCTTCCTTAGCACACTTAGGTTTCCACTTCCAAATTGGCCTCTGGTCAGTGCTTTGTTCCTGCAGTGCCCCTGAGCCTCCAGCTCTGTCCTTGCTGGGTGCTCCCCTCAACAAGCACACCCTCAGGGAAGCTTGCCATCTTACATCTGAGGTCCACAGCCAAGTGTCTGACCAAAAAAAAAAAAATATCCAGAACAGTACCAGCAACATAGCCACCATTCCTTCTGGTTTTCGTCCAACCAAGTCCAAAAAGCATAACAAATGCTTATTTCTTCATATACACAATCTCATTTATTTATTTTCCCAATACTGTGTTCAGATATTTGTCTGATGCTTTACAAATATTAACTCATTTAGTCCTTAAAACAGCCTATAATTGCAATTGTTATCCTTCTTTTACAGAAGAAATTGAAGAACATAGGAATTCCATGACTTTCTCAACATCACAAAATTAGTGACAGAACAGAAATTTGAACCCTAGTAGTTTGCTCCCTTTTTTGTTTGTTTTTGTTTTGTTTTGTTTGAGACAAGGTCTTGTTATGTCATTGAGGCTGAAGTACAGTGGCATCATCATAGCTACTGCAGCCTCAAACACCTGGGCTCAAGCCATCCTTCTACCTCAGCCTCCTGAGTAGCTGGAATGACAGGCGCACTCCACAATGCCTGGCTCATTTTTCTGTTTTTTGGAGGCAGGGTCCTACTTTGGCTTAGGCTGGTCTTGAACTTCTGACCTCAAGCAATCCTCCTTGACTTTCCAGAGTGCTGAGTTTATAGGTGTGAGCCAGTGTGCCAGGACAGTTTAAACTCTTAAACCCATGCCAAGGGTCAGTAAACTTTTCCCTTAAAGGGCCGCGTAGTATTTTAGACATCAAGTGCCACATACAATCTCTGTGGCAACTACTCAGTCTTGTTGCTGCAGTACAAAGGCAACAACCACAGACAATATGTAAATGATGGGTGTACTGTGTGCAATAAAACTTTATTTGAGGTCACTGAAATTTGAATTTTATATTATCTTCGATGTCATACAATAATACTCTTCTTTTGATTTTCCACCAACCATTTAAAAATATAAAATCCACTTTTAGTTCACAGGTCATACAAAAACAGGGGTCAGCCAGATTTGGCCAGCAAGCAGAAGTCTGGGACTCTGTTCTGTGCTGGGCTTTTACCCTCCCCATCCTGCCAGTTCACTCCCTTATCAGCTCCATCACCAGACAGAGAAATTAATATTTGAAAGGGTTAATGACTTGCCTGGGGTTACCCAGTGAGTAGGTGGGGGAGTCAGGATTTGCACCCAGGTTTTGACCTTGGGGCTGTAGGGGTAGAAAAAACGGTGCAGGTAGGCAGGAAGCAGGACTTAACTGGGGCTTTAGCACTGCCTAACTTGGCTCGAAGCCATCACTCCACCAAGAGCTGGCAACACCTCACTCCCTTCCCCTCTGCTCTCTTGCTCTACCCCCAGGGACTGAGTGCAGTAGCCTGGAGCCTTTCTGCTCTGATCTGCCACTGTGGCCCCATTTTCACACCCTCTTGGAACTTGTAAACAACTGAAATGCTCTGCCTTCCAAGCCAGGAGCCAGAGCCCCAGAAATGCCCAGAGGCTCTCTTGACTTGGCCTGATCTTGCCAACCACAGCCATTAAGGGAGGACAGACCTGGTCTAAAAGGGCTCTGAGCTGCCACTTGTGCAAACATCTCTGGCCCAGCCAAGATAGGAAGAGGTAGCGGAGGAGTGGGGAAAGGGGTAGAGACAGAAACAGTCAGAGCAAGAACAAGCAGAAGAGACAAAGTGACAGAGAGAAAGAAACATGGAGTACATGCATACATACACATGCACACCCTCCAACACATACAGAAAGAAATCTTTTAGAAGCTATTTTCTGATCCAGAACCTTATTCTCCAACTCTGTAGACACAGAAGAGCCATAATTGCAGATCATCCTGCATCACTTATTTTTTAATATTTATTTTTCTTTTCTAGTTTTTACAGCCTTAACTTCATTCAAACTAATAAGAAGGCCTCTGATGTGGGCAGTATGGAAGTTGTTCCCCTGTGATGGGATATGGAGCTTAGAGAGCTCCAACAACTTCCTCAAGATTGCACAAGTTCAGGGCCAAGGTGTGACCTAGGACAAAGACTTCTGACTCCAGTGCAGCATCTCCTACAAACCATGCTCAGGACAAGGGGACATTTCCTCTCATCCCTTCAATGAGTGAGACCCTAAACTCCCTCTTTGACAAGGAAATGGCAGTGTCATAGTACATTGGAGCTTTCTCAAGGCCATCAACATGTAGGTGCATGATGTCTTCATGTGTCAAACATAATGGGAAACTGTGAGGTGAATTCAAGGACAGCTAGGTGTATTGTGGCTGATAGAAGATTGGTACTCAAGTAAATTACTTCTCATGTAGAAAGATGCTGTGTCACATGATTTTTTTTTCCTGAGACAGAGACTCACTATGTTGCCCTTGATATAGTGCTGTGGTGTCAGAGCTCACAGCAACTGCAGAATCTTGGGCTCAAGCAATTCTTTTTTTTTTTTTTTTTTTTTTTTTTTGGAGAGACAGAGTCTTACTTTATTGCCCCCGGTAGAGTGCCGTGGTGTCACACAGTTCATAGGAACCTCCAACTCCTGGGCTTAGACGATTCTCTTGCCTCAGCCTCCCGAGAAGCTGGGACTACAGGTGCCTGCCACAAAATAGCTATTTTTCTATTTTGCAGTTAGGTCAAGGCCAAGTTTGAACCCATCACCTTCGGTATATGGGGTCGGTTCCCTACTCAATGAGCCATAGGTGCCGCCCAAGGGCTCAAGTAATTCTCTTGCCTCAGTTTCTCAAGTAGGTGGGGCTACAGGTGCCTGCCACAATGCTCAGCTATTCTTTGTCACAGTTGTCATCATTGTTTCAGCTGACCCAGCCAGGTTCCAACCCACCATCCTGGAGGATGTGACTGGTACCATAACCACTGTGCTGTAGGCACTGAGCCTGTCACATTATTTTTTATTAATAACATTGAATGACTTGAGCTTCTCTTTTGTTTCTTCTGCGAATGACTTTCCCACTTGCAATCCTCTCTCTCAAGGTAACTTTCAGGACAGTTATTTAGTCCAAAGGAGCAGTTCTAGTTTCCATATCCTGAAGGCAAAAATCCAAGGCAGCCTGATCATTTGGTATCCTGCAGTTTCTGGGACTACCACATGAGGGCACTGTTGAAAAGAGGCAGCTTAGTTGCTGGGAGGCAGTACTCTGCTGCGTCTGCATGAGCCTGGAAACACACTGTCACCAAGACCTGCAGGTCAGCTCCAGGTGCAATTCCTACCCACTGAAAAACCCCACTTTATTAATCTAAGCATGTTCCATTTGTCTGGTCCTGCATTTGTTACTAGGGAAGCTAAGGCTGGGAAAGGAAAAAAACACCTCTCATATAGCTATGGTCACTCCATGATACATAGGCTTGAATATATAGTGTTACAGTTCTTTATTTGCATATGTTCACTCAAATACAAATGTTTGTTTCCCCAAGTTTACCAACAATGTGCTCGGGCAGCTAGGTTGGGACCAGTTTCCAGGCTCAGTTACAAACTGTTCCTAGAAGCAACAGCCTCCTGCTCCTGCACTTTCTAGGCTGTGCTGGTGGGTAGCTTTTGGTTTGGAGCTGAACAGCATCCGTCTTCCTCTTGAAAAACACCCCAGCTCCACTGAAGAAGATTGCCTTTCTCCACTGTCTTAGAGCAGGGTACTTCTTGGCTCCTGTGTCCCACCTCTAATTAAAGTTAAAGGGGTCAGAGCCTTCCACTTCTTACCTCACGGGTAAGTCAGTGGCAAACATGTTATCTTCTCCAGGATTTTGACTCTGCAAGGACAAGGTAATGGCTTCTGACCATTATCCTCATTGCCATAGCAGTTGTGGAGGGGCCATTTACAGCATCCTGACCTATGTCCCTATTAAAAGCAATTACTGCTTTTCCTGCTTCCTGCTTCTTGGTCTTTCAGAGTTTTCTTAATTCCTGCTGACTCAAGCCTGCCCTTCCAGTCTTTCGTCAGTTCTGTAGGCTTCCATTGGCTTTCCGAAAAGAACAATACAACCTTCCCTTTTGTTTGTATTGCTTGCAAAGCCTTGTCTGACAAATCCCTGAGAATGAAAGAGCTCTTTTCTTTCTCTTTCTTACATCCAAGATGTGCCCCAACTCATTCCCCAGGAGGATAGTGTGGGGCCCTCCTTAGGGATAATCTCCACCTTGCCTGATATAAATCTTTGTAGAAAAAACAAACACAGGCCAGTCAGTGGCTTACACCTGTAATCCTAGGATTCTGGGAGGCCAAGGCAAGTGGATGGCTTGAGCTCAGGAGTTCGAGATCACCCTGAACAAGCGCAAGAACCTATCTCTACTAAAAACAGAAAAAACTAGCAGGGCATGGTGACACATGCCTACAGTTCCAGCAGGAGGCTGAGGCAGGAGGATTGCTCAAGCCCAAGAGTTTGGGGCTGCTGTGAGCTATGTTGCCACAGCACTCAACCCAGGGTGGCAGAGTGAGACTCTGTCTCAACAACTCCCCCCCCAAAACAAAAACAAATGAACACAAAAGAATACATTCCCAAAATGTTGGCAATGCTAGTTCAGGGTTATGAGATTATTGGATTTCATTTTTCTCCTTTTTGCTCATCTGTGCCTCCCACCCCATTTTTTTTTTATACCATGTCTATGCACTCCATTTAGGATTAGGAACAACATTTTTTGTGAATGTTTCTTTAATTACAGTTAGAAAAACTGAGACATTAAGGAAATAGCAATAAGATCCTTTTTCATGCCAGGAGAGTGAGCCCCTGTCCATGCAGTGGTTGTCCTTGAGAAGGAGACTTAGTCAGCATGTGGGCACTGCCTCCTGGTTCTTATCACCCAACCGGTATGGGTGTATTTATTGACACAGCCAAGGGCTGACATCCCAGTTGGCTTTGTTGTATGCACAACTCAAGGCATGTCCTTGCGCCTCTTGGATCTGCAGTCTCTCTACATAAACAAGCAGGAGATGGAACCAAGCAATGCTAATTTTGAGGCCTCGTTGAAGATCATTGTCTGAAATCGCACTCTCTGGGTGGGAAGGCCCTTGAGATGTCCCATATAGTCAGCACTCGCTGAGCTCACAGGACCAGAACCCACCTTAACCTGGTTTAAGCAAGAAGGGAATTATTGCTTCACATAAGTAAAATATTTAGATCTAGATTCAGGCTTTGCTGGATGCAAGGAATCAAAGGGGGTTATTGGACTTGGTCTCTCTTAGTCTCTTCTATTTTCCTTTGTTGGCTTCATCTCTGGCAGGTTCTTCCTGTGCAAAGGCAGGAAGGTCACCAGCAGCTCCAGGCTCACAGTGTGCCAGCTTAACACCCCTTCTCAGGGGTTCCAGCAAAATCCCAGCACTGACTCTCACTGGACTATGTTAAGGGACATGTTCATTGCTCATCCATTCCCTCAGAGGAGGGAGGGTACAGACTTGGGTCCCGGTCCTGCCCTGAAGTTGGGGAGTGAAGCAAGTAATGCTTACATCTTATAGCCTAAGAGTTGAGGAGGGGCAGTTCCCCAAAGACACATGAGGAGCTCTTATCAGACGGGACAGGATGCTGGGAAGGAAAACATTCCATAGAGGTCCACTCAGGTTCACATACCTCAGTGGTCACCAAAGTGTGTTCCCGGGATCCCATCTTCACATGGGAGCATGTTAGAAATGCCAAGTCACAGGCTCAGCCTATGATTCTGATACATGTTAAGACTGAAAAACCCTGATTGGAGACCAGCAAATCTAACACCTGACTTCACTCAGAATCACCTGGGGAGCATTCATGACATCTGGACCCCACTCTTAACCAATTTTATCAGAATAAAGGAGGGGCTGGAGGTCCAGTCATTGATGCTTTTTTTTTTTTTTTTTTTTTTTTTAAGACAGAGCCTTAAGCTGTCACCCTGGATAGAGTGCTGTAGCATCACAGCTCACAGCAACCTCCAATCCCTGGGTTCAAGCGAGTCTCCTGCCTCCGCCTCCCAAGTAGCTGGGACTATAGGTGCCCGCCACAAAGCCCGGCCATTTTTTTAGTTGCAGCCGTCATTGTCGTTCGGCGGGCCCGGGTTGAATTCAAACCCGCCAGCTCAGGTGTAC
>CAUYON010099743.1:0-10044 GCA_963573935.1 Arctocebus calabarensis
TCAAGCGAGTCTCTTGCCTCTGCCTCCCAAGTAGCTGGGACTACAGGCGCCCGCCACAATGCCCGGCCATTTTTTGGTTGCAGCCGTCATTATTGTTTGGCGGGCCCTGGGGCTGGATTCGAACCCACCAGCTCAGGTGTACGTGACTGGTGCCTTAGCCCGTTGAGCCACAGGCGCCGAGCCAAACTGAAGCTTTTTATAACAATCGCCTTAAGACCTTTGTCAGATCATTCTAACATTACTGTCATCTCCATGTTAACATTTTTTCATTCATTCATCTTGAGATCTTCCTGGTCCTTGGTATGAGTGATTTTCTACTGAAACCTAGACATTTCAGGTATTATATTGAACTTTTGGATTTTTTTTTTTTTTTTTTTTTTGAGACAAGGTCTTACTCTGTTGTCTTGGGTAGAGTTCCCTGGTGTCACAGCTCACAGCAACCTCAAGTTTTTGGGCTCAAGAGATTCTCTTGCCACTGCATCCCGAGTAGCTTCGACTACAGGTGCCCACCACAACGCCTGGCTATTTTTAGAGACCGGGTCAGAGCTCTTGCTCAGGCGGGTCTCAAACCTGTAACCTCAAAAAAAAAAGGACAGCGCCTGTGGCTCAAAGGAGTAGGGCGCTGGCCCCATATGCAAAGGTGGCGAGTTCAAACCCAGACCTGGCAAAAAAACCTGTGAACTCAGGCAATCCATCCACCTCAGCCTCCCAGAGTGCTGGAATTACAGGCATGAGCCTTGCCTGGCGAGGTTTTGGGTCTCATTTAAAATCCCTGGAAAGGAAAAGTGGAAGTGGGACACAGGCTGCCTCATAGTGCCAGATGAGATGGGATTTCAGGACACCACCTGGCCTCCACTGGCTGTGCACAGAGCTTCCTCATCACTGTTCGTTGGGATGCTTGTAGCCTCCACTGCCCCTCCCTGGCTGAGAAGGGTGAAGACCTAGTTACTGCTCCCTTCATGACTTCCTTTATGCTATGGGGGAGGAGTGGTGGAGATAAAACTCTTTCCTCTTCCAAGACCACCCTAGCAGGGAGGGCTGGGCATCTCCTGGCGTGGTGGGTGCGGAAATCCATGTGGGCTCCACTGATAAGCAGAGGAAAGACAAAAGTTCCAACCCCCTAGTCGGTTCTCTCCAACACCGGCCCAGGGAGGGTGTGGGAGGGGAAGATTGGAGCCACTGCCCTTACAGCTCCAGACAGTCCAAGCCTATGCTTTTTATTTGTTTTATTTTGTGTTGTTATTATTATTTTTTTCTTTTTCTTTTCTTTTTTATTTATTTATTTATTTATTAAATCATAGCTGTGTACATTAATGCAATCATGGGGTACAGTATGCGGGCTTCATATACAATCTGAAATATTTTCATCCAACTGTTCAACATAACCTTCACGAGATTTTCTCATTTTATTATGTGAAAACATTTGTGTTCTGCATTTAGTAGGTTTCACCTGTCCCTTCTAAGATGCATCATAAGTGTGATCCCACCATTTACCCTCTCTCCACCTTTTTTGCACTTTTTGGCAGGGACTGGGTTTGAACCCGCCACTTCCAGTATATGGTGCCGGCGCCCTACTCCTTTGAGCCACAGGCGCCGCCCTATTTTATTTATTTATTTATTTTGAGACAGAGTCTCACTCTGTCACCCTGGGTAGAGTGCTGTGGCATTGTTGCTCACAGGAACGTGCTCTCAGGAGAAACAGATGGATCTTTTCAAACTCTTGAGCTCAAAGGATCCTTTGCCTCAGTCTCCCAAGTAGCTGGGACTACAGGTGCTCCCCACAACTGCCAGCCACAGGGGATTTTGTTTTGCTTTAGCCTGTATTCATTGGCACTTCTGGATTTCCAGCTTTTTTAGCTAGAAGTCTGGGATATTTGAGTCAAGAAGACAGGGGCACCAGAGGCAGCCCTCTTCATTCACCTTTCAGAGTCATTTATGTTAGTTCTACATGTGTATAAAGTCCAGGATTTGTGGTTGCACTTGGTGGAAGCAATAGGGGAAAGTATTTACCTTTACTGACACTTTTATTCCATCTTCCTAGGGGTAGTTTTTTTTCTTTTTAAATAAAACTGCAGTAAGCTATTGTAAACACAAGAGGGCTCTTCTGACATAATTCTTACTCTTTTTTTTTTTTTGATTAGTCCAACTCCAGAAGGGCTAATTTTCAGCATTCTCAAACACAGTTCTGAGGGATTAAATTGTCATTATGACTTCTTTTCAGTTCCCAAATGTCCAAATGTTCTTCCATTTCATTTTTTAACAAGTGAGCTTTGTCTAATGATTTTCCCAAGTTTGCATTATTCTGTAAGAAAAGCCATAGACCCGAGGAAACTGGGCATTATGATTCATCCACATTAATCAGTTTATTTTTGACACATTACATTTATTAAAGTCTTTGTAGGAAACTCATCACTGCCTTCGAAGAGATTACAATCTGAAAATACAAAGTAAAACTTTAAATAGGCCTCAGAATTTTGAAATTACACCAGGTTCCAGTGATCAGCAAAGTGTACAGCAAAGTGACTATAGTTAATTAATTTACTGTGTATTTTGAAATTATTAGAAGAGTGAATTTGAAATGTTCTCTCCACAAAGAAAGGATAAGTGAGGTGCTGAATATGTTAATTAGTTTATTTGCTCATTCTCCTATATATTGAAACATCATATCATATGCCATACATATATACAATTATTATTTTCCAATTAAAAATAAAAAAATAATTTTATTTATTTATTTATTCATTTATTTATTTATTTATTTTTGAGACAGAGCCTCAAGCTGTTGCCCTGGGTAGAGTGCTGTGGCATTACAGCTCACAGCAACCTCCAATTCCTGGGCGCAAGGGATTCTCCTGCCTCCACCCCCCAAGTAACTGGGACTACAGGTGACCGCCACAACGCCTGGCTATTTTTTGGTTGCAGTCATCATTGTTGTTTGGCCGGCCTGGGCTGGATTCGAACCCACCAGCTCAGGTATATGTGGCTGGCGCCTTAGCTGCTTGAGTCACAGGCACCGAGCCAAAACAAAGAATTTAAAATTCATTTTATTATCCATGTGTCTTTCACAAAAAAAGCATTCATTAAAAACCTAAATCGGACTAGGCATGGCTGCTCCTGCCTGTAATCCTAGTCCTCTGGGAGGCTCAGGCAGGCATATTGCTTGAGCTCAGAGTTCCAGACCAGTCTGAGCAAAAACAAGACCCAAATCCCTACTAAAAACAGAAAAACTAACGGGGTTTTGTGGCAGATGCCTGTAGTCCCAGCTACTCAGGAGGCTGAGGCAAGAGGATCACTTGAGCCCAGGAGTTTGAGGTGGCTGTGAGTTATGATGATGTGATGGCACTCTACCCAGGATAACAGAGTGAGACTCTGTCCAAAAAAAAAAAAAAAAAACTAAGAAAAACTAAAGAAAATCTGAATCTCATCCTTAAAGAAAAAAAAACTAACTAAGAAAAGCAATTTCTAATAAAAACTTCCCATTTTAATCAATCTCTGGCTGGAGTAGGACAGCAGCTGTTATACCTCTTGGATCACTAAACTTTTGTTTATCAAATGTAAACACAAAAATGAATTAAATATTGCAACAGGAAATAGTGAAAATTCTTGAGGTTAATCTAGTGGACCGGCAGCTCCCACTAGCAGTATTGTTCCCACAGAACCTCTCTCCACACTCTTTCATCTTCTCTCAGGATAAACAGATTGATCAAGTGCCACCCCAGAAATCTAAATTGGAACTCTGAGCACCTTTGGAAATGCACATTACCAATCCAGTTCAAGTGTAAGTGAAGGTCATAAATCAAAAATTACCCATAACAAAACATGGATGCCAGTTCAAACCAAGCTTCTCTAAACTTTTGACCTGAAATGCATTGAAGAATGACGATGGTAAGAAAAAAAACATAAACCATATTCCAACAGAAAGCATTTGGTTGCTAATTATTCAGAATTAGTGGTCATGACAGTTTAACATTTTTTTTTAAAGGTCAAAAATCTCAGTGGCACCTGTGGCTCAGTGAGTAGGGCACCAGCCCCATATACCCAAGGTGGCGGGTTCAAGCCCGGCCCCACCGAACTGCAAAACAGAAAAATAGCCAGGCGTTGTGGCAGGCGCCTGTAGTCTCAGCTACTCGGGAGGCTGAGGCAGAAGAATCGCCTAAGCCCATAAGTTGGAGGTTGCTGTGAGCTGTGTGACACCACGGCACTCTACCGAGGGTTAATAAGTGAGACTCTGTCTCAAAAAAAAAAAAAAAATTAAATTAAAAAAAAAAAAGATCAAAAATCTACATACCTGAGGGCGCCCCCAGCTGTGATCTCTGACAGGGATGTACATAAAGCCGGGCAGGATCCCAGAGCTGCAGCACTCTGGGCATCATCCCTACAGACAGCACGAATGCTCCTGGCAGTGGCAGCTTGTTCTCAGCTCTTGGCGTGCTGGCGGCTGTGAATGATCAGACTCCCCAAAAGCAAGGTAAGCACCTAACAAGATTTATGGAAGAAGAGCAAGATAGGTTTGCAGAGCAAGAGCCACAGAGGGCAAACAGGTCCCCTTGTCAGAACTAGAAGCTCTGGGTATGGTCTGGGGTCTTGTTTTACAGTGCCTGGACTGGGCCCTCCTGGGCAGTTAATGACGAGATAATTAGCTTTGGGTTGCTGTAGGTCACTTTTCACATCCTACTGTACCAAGGCTGCCTGGCCCACAGGCTGAGGAATTCCCTGCAGTCCTTTTGCAGATGAGCCGGGCAATCCTCCTTCCCCCAAGGGTGGCAGCTGTCCAGGGTAGGATCAAGGGTGGGGCAGTACCAAGACTGTGGTTACCCTTGTCCTTCTTCCCAAGTTGGGCAACTGTTTAAGACAGCACAATACAGGCTCCCCAGGGAGAGCCAGAATCGCTCACAGCCTACCTAACGTTTCTGCTGGTGTTTTCCAAAAGTGCCTTCTGGGTCTGCCATTTGCTGACTGCTGCTACCACCCAGTTTATTCATCCATAGAAAGCAACACTTGCTTATATACTTCATGAGCATTTAGGGGAATGAATGAGCAGGATATTGAAAGTCCAAAATAACAGTTATGGTTCCTCTTACTTCATAGTCAACTTTTTTCAGAATCAGAAGGTTGCTGAGTCTGATGGTAAGTCAGAGTTAACTGGCTCTAGAAGGAGACAGTTTTGGAGGAAAAGAGAACATCATATACAGAAGCACAGTTGTCTGAAACAATCTAGATCATGGAGGGAAACGCAGTGGTGTTGGCATAAGCAGAGGAAGAGGACAGACTGACAAAGGGAACAGGACCCAGGTCAGGAGCAGCCTTGTTTATTTCAAAAGGAACCTTCCTTTATCCTTCATTGATAGGATGCCCTCTGTTAGTTCGTCTTAACAAGAGTCAAATGAATAGATTTGCACTTAAGAGATCTCACCTGTGGTTTCTGGGGGATCAACTGAAAAGAATGAACCTAGAGGTCAAGAGATAAATTAGAAGCCTATAGCCAGAGTGTGGGAAAGAAGCCATGGAATCCTGAACTAAGGCAGTGACTGTGGGAATAGAAATCCTGAAGATGAATATGTAGAACTTTGGTTTGATAGTTTCATGGGGTAAGAGAAGAAGGGAATTAAGGATGAGATTCAGATTTTCTGATATTGAAAGCTGAAAGTTGGATGGAAGATTGGTGTTATGTTTTCTTTTGTGGTTTTTTTTGAATATTATCTTTTCATGAATCTCTAAAAATAGACTTTCCTAATTTTTATGACGGTGGTCCATCCACAGACACAATTTTCCTAAGATGTGTAAAACCTTCAAAGCTCCCTTGTGCACCAGTGACTTGGGGGAAGTTGTCAACCTTGCAGCCTTTGTGATATATACATATATAAGCAGTTGACCCTTGAACAACACAGGCTTGAATTGCCTGGGTCCTCTTCCATGCAAATTTTCTCCCACTTCTGCCTCCCTTCAACAGTAAGGTCATTACAAGGATCCATTTCACTTAATGAATAGTATTATAAATATATTTTCTCTTCCTTAAGATTTTTTTGTTTTAAAAAAACAGGATCTTGCTTTGTTGCCTAAGCTGGAGTGCAGTGGGCGCTATCACACAACTTGATAGCTCAGTCATTACCTGTTGTGGACTGAACTGCATTCTCTCCAAATGCATAAGTTGAAGACCTAACTCCCAATGTAACTGTCTTTGGAGATAAAGACTTAGCAAGGTTAGGAAGGTTACATGAAGTCACCAGGGCAGAGCCCTAAATTAGTAGGACTCACGTCCTTATAAGACAAGGAAGACACAAGAGGAACGCACACATTTGAGGACACAACAAAAATGTCACCTGCAAGCCAAGGAGAGAAAGCTCACGTGAAACCAACACCAACACCTTGATCTTGAACTTCTAGCTTCCAGAATGGAAAAACAAATTTCTATTGTTTAGGCCACCCAAGTCATGGCATTTTGTTATGGTCACCCCAGCAAACTAATACATGTACTAGGATCATGAAAGAAAAAAATGCAATCCAGAGTAAACTCACAGAATCTGTGCTTTCTAATGCATGCACACCAGTAGACAAGGGTGTGTCTCCTTGTGTACACACCAGACTCCCTATCCACTGACCGCTCCTTCACAGAGCTCGGTGGCCAGTGACCACTGCTGCCTTCCTTGTGGCAGATGCCAGGAAGTGTGTGCCCTGTTGTCTTGATGATGGCTTGACTGGTCACAATCAATGGTGCGTTTTTTTCTTTTTTTGCACTTTGTCACCCTTGATACAGTGCTATGGCATCAAAGCTCACAGCAACCTCAAACTCTTGGGCTCAAGCAATTCTCTCTCTCTCTCTTTTTTTTTTTTTTTGGAGAGACAGAGTCTTACTTTGTCGCCTTCGGTAGAGTGCTGTGTCGTCACAGCTCACAGCAACTGCCAACTCTTGGGTTTAGGTAATTCTCTTGCCTCAGCCTCCCAAGTAGCTGGGACTACAGGTGTCTGCCACAACACCTGGCTATTTTTTTTGTTGCAGGTTGGCCAGAGGCTGGGTTCAAACTCACCACCCTCAGTATATGGGGCTGGCACCCTACTCCCTGAACCACAGGTGCCGCCCTCAAGCAATTCTCTTGTCTCGGCCTCCCAAGTAGCTGGGACTACAGGTGCCACCACAATGCCCGGCTATTTTTAGAGACTAGCTCTCACTCTAGCTCAGGCTGGTCTTGATCCTATGAGCTCAAGCAATCTGCCCACCTCAGCCTCCCAGAGTGCTAGGATTAGGGGCATAACCCACCATGCCCAGCCCAATCAATGATGGTTTTAAAGAACAAAATAAGGAATTGAAGTTTTCTACCACATCTGTATTTAAATTCTTCTTCTAGGGTTCACATGTTCCAAGGAGGTGATTTGGAGACTTTGCCATAGTAATAGAAGGAAGCCATCTGGACCATGCTAACCCTGCCAGGATCAGGCTGCAGAATTGAGCAATCTATAGGAACTTGCTGGGTACATAGGCCCCGCCGGGTGATAGGGTTCTTTGCTCAGAGAGTTCTTTGGGCAGCTGAAAACTTGCTTTGTCTGCACCAGGGAAAAAGCCCCAAACATATGCAGACTTCCTGTCACACTGAAAGAAAAAACCATAAAGGCCATTTCCTCTCTTAGAGAAGAGATACGGGATGCACACTTCACAGGAAAAGTAAGCATGACCAAAAAATCGGAACCGTTCACAGTCTTTCATCTGAAAGAGTTCTCGGAAGAAAGATAATCCTCTTTTCAGGATGCCCTCACACAATTTATTTTCAGAGATAAAAGTTTGTATCTGTGTAGAAATAAACTGGGGGAATGATTTGCAATGTCTTTACGGGCTTAGCAAATTTTCCATATGCTTTCTGGTTTCATGACATCCCAGCTTAAAAGACCTCAGCTACTCAAAAAAAAAATGTTTTTCTTCAGTTGTAAAACTGCACTCAATGGGTGCATTTACTGTTTCCTATTTTCCTTTGAATCTATCTCTTCTCCCCTTCTCCACTGTATTTACACACAAATGTCCTCACCTCACACATCATCTTCACACTTTTTATGTCACAGCAAAAGAATTTGCTGGTTTTATGAGGGTTTTCTTTCTGCACTGGCAAGGACTTAGAAAAGAAACAGGCTCCTGACCTGAGACATCAATCAATTAAAATAGGCAAACAGTAGTGGCTATTACCTTGAGTAGTTTTTTTGATTTTTTTGCAGTTTTTGGCTGGGGCTGGGTTTGAACCCGCCCCCTCCGGCTTATGGGGCCAGCGCCCTACTCCTTTGAAGCACAGGCGCCGCCCCCTTGCGTAGTTTTTTTAAAGGAGAACAAAAACGTATTTTGTTCCTGGAATGGAAATGAACATTCTCCAAGGTTTGTGCACAGGTGTGCCGTGAAGAGAACTTGATGGAGAGAGTCGACCAGGCGCGTGACCTACCAGGTTGTAAAGGTTGGTTTTTAAAAGCCTAAAGATTTGGCAGCAGAAAAATCAAGAGTCCGGGGATGGGAATAAATTCAGTTTTGAATTTTCTGTCGGGAGACCCACCCTTCAATAGGGTGTGCCCCATAAGAAAAGAATACTAAAAATGGCAGTGTTTCCCAGGGCAGGGTGCATGGGGTTGGTGAAGGTGGCAGAAGAGGTGGGGAAGAGGAGGCCTGGCAAGAGGGAGGAGGAAGAAATATTTCATGGTCGAAATCAGCTTACGAACATTCCGAAGGCAACAAAGCACCATCGTGGTTAATATATATTATTTATTTATATCTCACTTTGTTCCAAAAACATATTTAAGGCTTTGGTTTGAAAATCATCTCAAGCTCACTGCGGCGCAAACCCCTCCCTGTGGCTGCCACGACAGGGTAGTGTCTTCCTGACTGGGTGGACAAAGCTCCACCGAGGGACACAGAGGCCATGAGTGTTTAGAGGCAGGAGAGTGGTTTTCTCTCGTCAAAGAGTCTCCTTCAGAAATGCAACCTCCAGGCTCGGCGCCTGTGGCTCAACGGGCTAAGGCGCCAGCCACGTACACCTGAGCTGGTGGGTTTGAATCCAGCCCCGGCCCGCCAAGCAACAATGACGGCTGCAACCCAAAAATGGCCAGGCGTTGTGGCGGGCGCCTGTGGTCCCAGCTACTTGGGAGGCGGAGGCAAGAGACTCGCTTGAGCCCAGGAATTAGAGGTTGCTGTGAGCTGTGATGCTACAGCACTCTATTCAGGGAGACAGCTTGAGGCTCTGTCTCAAAAGAAAAAGAAAAAAGAAATTCATCCTCCAGCAGGGAATGTCTCCTTGATTAACCTAAGGATGGTAAGGAAGGAAGGAGAGCCTCCCTCAGAGTCATTTGTGAAAGATTAACTCAGAAATTCAGGGCTTATAATGTGTAAAGCTCACACATTCTGAGTTCATTTCTGGGTCTGGAGAAAGAGAAAAGAATTTCAAGCATTTTCAAGCATTTTGTCTTTTTTTGTTTGTTTTTATTTTTATATATACATGTGTTAATTGGGTTTCCACTTTTTGCCTTCACAGAATTTAAAAGGCTTAACATTGAATAACAATAAAAATGTTTAGGATAAGGACTAGAAACAAAAACCACGTAAAGAATGAACGAAGATAAATCCATTCAGAAAAGAAAACAGACGATTACTGAATCGAAATATCAAGCAACATTAGCAATAATAATCCCAAGAAAGCAACGTACACATTGTCAAATAAGACATTATAGAGCGTTTTGACTCTGAGGCTCAGCATGAAGTCATCAGTTAACTTCTTTTTTTTTTCCCAAAATCTCAAAAAATAGACCACTAATACCATACAAATAAAGTAAAGGAGAGTTTCAAAAAACAGGTTGTGCCAAATCTTATAGACAATAGAAAAAGAAGAAATATTTCAAAATCATTCTGCTTGATCTAGATACACCTGATAGTGAAATTGGAGAAAATATATTGTTATAAAGGGAAATTACAAACATATTTCACTTATAAGTGAGGATGCAATATCCCAAACAACATATCAACAAGTTGAATTAAAAATTAATGTTCAAGTAATGTACTTTTGTCAAAATTGAATACAATCC
>CAUYON010099745.1:0-22222 GCA_963573935.1 Arctocebus calabarensis
GTAGAGACAGAGTCTCACTTTATCACCCTGGGTAGAGTGCCGTGGCGTCACACTGCTCACAGCAACCTCCAGCTCCTGGGCTTAAGCGATTCTCTTGCCTCAGCCTCCCGAGTAGCTGGGACTACAGGTGCCCGCCACAGCGCCCGGCTATTTTGTTGTTGTTGTTGTTTTTTTGCAGTTCGGCCGAGGCCGGACTTGAACCCGCCACCTTCGGTATATGGGGCCGGCGCCCTACTCGCTGAGCCACAGGAGCCGCCCAGATTGGGAGGTCTTATGAAGCAATGATGATGTTGATCATGATGTATCCATAATAATGTGGATTATTCTTAGAATGAAAGATTTTTCTTAAAAGAGAAGGGTAGATTTGATGACCTACCATGAATGGTTTTGATGTACCATTAATGGTTCCAAAATTCAGTTCTTTGGTGATGTCCATGATGACGATGGGAAGGAGAGAAACAGTGGAGAACGTACGGATGTAAGATGAGCTACTGAGTCTCTTTGCTTTTATGTTACTGTTTTCTTATCAAGGAAAAGATGCCCTAAAAAGGCTCCTACCACTTTCCTAAACATGTCCTTCAAAGCTTCCTTGACCTGCTTATTGCGCAAGGCATAGATGAATGGATTCAGCAGTGGTGTCACGAAAGTGGTTATCACTGTCACTGCCCAGTTAGTATTCACTGAGCCACTCTGTGATGGTCGCACATAGAGAAAAATGGCACTTCCATAGAAGAGGGTCACCACCATCAAGTGGGAAGTACAAGTAGAGAAGGCCTTCCGACGGCCTGAAGCAGAGGGGATGCGCAGGACAGCCAGGACTATCTGGCCGTAGGACACCACCGTGATCATCAGTGAGGATACAATGACAAGAGAGGCCAAGACAAAGTCGGTCTCCTCCAGCTTCTTAGTATTAGTGCATGCCAGGCGGAGCAGTGGGCCACTGTCACAGAAGAAGTGCTGCACCACAGCACCCTGCTTACAGAAAGGAAGCAAGGCCACAGCCACTGTGGGACCAAGCACAGGGAGGAGTCCCCCCACCCAGCAGGCCAAGGCGACGCGAAAGCACACAGGCCCACTCATGAGCAACGGGTAGCGCAGAGGCTGACAGATGGCCAGGTAGCGATCCATGGACATGACAGCCAATAGCAGGAACTCAGAAGCCCCAAGAAAGAAGTAGAAATAGAACTGGGTAATGCACGCCGCAAAGGAAATAGTGTGTTGCCTTGAGAGAAAATTGCTTAGCATCTTAGGGATGATGACAGAGGTGAGCAGAATCTCTAGGCAGGACAGGTTACCCAGAAAGAAGTACATGGGGATCTGCAAGCGAGTATCAGCTCTTACCACCCCCACGATCAACACATTGCCGGTCAGAGTCAGCAGATAGATAAGGAGGAACACTGAAAACAGTTCCATTGTTGTGCTGTTGAGATTTGGGAACCCTGCCAGGATGAACTCTGTTGCACCAATACTCTGGTTCCCATCAGAAGCCATTATCTTTCCCACCTGTGCAGTAATAGGAACATGGTCCTGGTGAGAGCAGGTCCTCTTCTTAGTGATTCTGACCCTCGTTTTATCATGGCATGGCCCATGTATCCCCACTTTCTCCAATCACAGATTGAAATACCTGAGATTACCATTGAATGGCTTTTAGAGCTTGAGAAGATTTTCTGTAGAGGGTGGCTGAAACTTAGGTATGAAAATGCCAGGAGCCTCCATCTTCACATCTTTTGTTCTCAGATATTAAAATTATAACAGCTCATTATTGTAATAACAACATCACTCAGATGAGTTGGGCAAAAATACTGGAAAAATGATATTGGGAGGAATATGATTACTGTTCAGCCAACATCAGAACTTGAACCAGACTGCCTAGCTTTAAATTTCTGCATCACCACTTACTGGCTGAATAGCCTTGGTTAAGGTTACTTAGCCCCTCTGTGTTCCTCAACTGTACATGCTGTAAGGAGCTAATGAAATACTAGTGCGGAGGACTTAAAAGAGTTTCTAGCACTTGACTAACAAATAATGTGCCAGTGAAGAAAGCCCTCAGCTCTAAGTTAGGACACCAGAGTCTAGTCTTGGCTTGCCACCACCCTTGGAAGACTATCACTGAATCTAGTCCTTATTTGCACTTTCACTGCCCAGCTGCACAACGAGTCATAAGAATCTAGAACATTAATATGCCTAATATATGAAATTTCTCTTTTTGTGGAGAATTTTCCCAATAACCCAAGGGTCTAACTGAACTTATATTGCCATGTAAAGTGATTTCTAAAGCAAATTATGCCAGGGGAAAAGGGATATTAGGAATAAATTGTATTGATTCATTCAATCACTCTGTCAGGTATTCACACCTACTTATTTAGTGTCAAATTCAAATAAGTATTTTGGGGAATAAGATGAGTTTCTTAGGCCTTTTCAGCTCATGATATTTACCCTATTGAATTACCAATCCAGGCCCTTTCACAAACTTGGGCTCCATTAGATAATTTGTCGGAGACAGAATTATTGGTATCTGATTGTAATTATTAATGGAATAAAAATTAAATTCTCCTTTTATTCAAGTCCCTTCTAGCTCTAAGGACCACCACCAGTTAGAAAAATCAAATCTATGATAATTGGAAAGCTTGTTTTAAAAATGTCTTAGGTAGCAGGAAAATATTGCTTCCCCTTAGCCATGTAAAGTATAAGGAATGATCTTAAGATCCTAGGTTCTCCATCAGCCCTGTTGTTCTCTAGTACATCCTAACAGTCTTTGTTCCCAGCAAATATTAGGCTCTTTACTTACAATTTCTCAACTGGGACTCCCACAGGTATAAACAGGAACATTTTTATACCTTTTGTCTAGGATAAAGCAGGTCTGGTCTTTCTCCCTAAGGAGTCATTCAGAGTCTCTCTCTCCAGCTTCCTTAGAAATTGCCTTATTGTTAGCAAAGGCATCCATCTTTTGCTCTGTATTTATTATGTACCAGGTGCTGCTGTTCTTGGTTATTTAGGGATAAGGGAGACATTGTCACTACCCTCATAGAGCTCACTGCCTAATGAGACTGACAGAAAAATTAAGATATATGACAGATGGAACATTGCAGGTAAGAATAAGGTACTGAAAGTGGCCAGAGAGAGGGAACCAAACTGAGATTTAAAGAGACAGGTAGCGGGCGGTGCCTGTGGCTCAGTGAGTAGGGCACCAGCCCCATATACTGAAGGTGGTGGGTTTGCACCTGGCCCCAGCCAAACTGCAATAAAAAAAATAGCCGGGCATTGTGGCAGGCACCTGTAGTCCCAGCTACTTGGGAGGCTGAGGCAAGAGAATGGCCTAAGCCCAGGAGTTGGAGGTTGCTGTGAGCTGTGACGGCAGAGCACTCTACCAAGGGTGACAGGATGAGACTCTGTCTCAAAAAAAAAAAAAGAAACAGGTAGTATTCTGCAGAAAGGCAATGCCCAAAATAAATACTACAAAATGAGTATGCCTTTGATAGAAGTCCTAGAGCATAGAGGCTGGAGTGCAATGAGGCAGGACTGGTCACCTCACAGGGGACTCTTTCTGGCACTCTGCTGCTGTCTGTAAAAACACTCTATTGAACTAAAGCAAAACTGTATTTTAAGTAACAGAAAGATGAGTCCCAACCCTAAATATGGAAGGGATTCTATCTACCTATCCCTGAATCTCTGTGATGTCTCCATAAATATGGAGGTTGCCCTGCAAAAAGTCTCTTTCCTTTTTTATGATCAAGGTCCTGCTCCATCCTGGAGTCCTCCCCACACCCTATACTGTGAGGCAGACAGTAGCGAGGCATACTTGAAGTGGTCCACGATGTGCAAAGCACTTGAGAAAACAAAGAGAAATCAGATAATCTCCTCTCTCTCTTGAGCTTTCTTCCCCGGTATATTTCCTTAGGTGCTATTGCTCTACCTTGTGAGCAGGAGGCTTTCTGATCCTAAGGAGGCTGTGTCATGTTGCCCCTTCATATGGTCATGAGCAAGTCAGGCGTCAGGCCCCACTGTTCCCTCCCTGTAGAAAGAACGTCTTGGCCCACATGAGAGGAAAAACACAATTAAATTCAAGTAGGGGTGGAGGGGTAGGGAAAGGGGCTCAGTAAGTTCCCACCTAACAGGTACAATGTAGGGGTATATGGCACTCCTCCTAGGTGAAGAACTCAGACACAACTTGGATGTTACCTAACAAATGCAAACAATGTAACCTAATCATATGTACCTTAATAATAATCTGAAATTTAAAAAAAGGGAAAAATGTCTTGTGCAATGTCTTCGCTCTTTTAGGCTTTAGCAGGCTAAAGTGAAAGACAATTATCTCACAATTCCCCAAGCTAACGTCACTCCAAGGACAAGTGGTGAATATGGAAGGATTATACCGCTCATCTCCCACCTTGGAAAAGACTTCGCACACTTACCTATTATTACTGGGTCTTCACTGTTTTGCTAATGGATTTTTTTGGGGGGTGGTGGTGGCAAAGTGTCAGTTTTCTTCTTTTAGATCCCATCCTCCCTGACTCCTGGCATTAGTCTGAGGGCATAGTAGGAGAAGGCTGAAGAAGTCATTGATTTCTCATCGATCCCTCTGTTGAAGGGTGGGATCCTTCACGCACAACTTTAGTTTCCAATGGAGATGTTCCCACATGAGGATTGATCCAGGCATCAGGAGCTCAGCTAACAGTAGTGCTTTCTGGGAAAAAGTTTGCCCAGATGGTGAGAAAATAAGAACACACAGAGAACAAAAAATTAATTCCTAAAAGACCCAGGGGATATTTGCAATTCAGTGGAAATTTCCAAGACTCTGTACCTGATAAATCTGGGGCCGGGCAGGGTGAGGCTGACCTTTGATTCAACAAGGAGTGATGGAGGATATTTCTGCATGTCTGTCAACCACGTTAAGCCAGGCTGCTGCAAAATTTCAGGGACATTAAGAATGGGAATGAGGGAAAAAATGGAGTTTAGCCAACCATGGAAGGCCATGACCCTCATCCACCTTTCTGCTGCATGGCACTTGTGGGAAATGATTATATTCCAAGAAACACAGACATTGTGTCTTCTCCTTGAGGACTTAGTATGACTTTGGGAATCCCTCCCCTGGCTTCTGTGTTAGGAAAGAATGGGATTCCCAAGGGCTTGATAAGGGAAAGTTCCCTGCAGCTTCTTCTACTGCTTCTCCCAGCCCTGTACTTTATCTACCAGTGATAATATATATGGTTTCACACACCCAAAGCACTATTTAGAATTCCGGTCCATTGTTCACATTTTCTTTTCTCTCTTTCTTTTTTTTGAAACAAGAGTCTCACTTTGTTAACATCGGTAGAGTGCTGTGACATCATAGCTCACAACAACCTCAAACTCCTGGGTTCAAGTGATCCCCTTGCCCTCAGCCTCCCAAGTAGCTGGGACTACAGCCACCTGACATAATATCTGGCTATTTTTAGGGATGGCATCTAGCGCTTGCTCAGGTTGGTCTCGGACTCCTGAGCTCAGGCAAGTTCACATTTTCTACCTGTGCCCATTCTATTCCCCTTACTAAGGACTTGACTATTTCCCACTCATGTTCTGAGAGTTGGTTTACTCCAGTGCATATTGGTTCTTCTGAAGAGCTCCCCCTACCCTACCCCTCAATCTCACCAACCCTACCCACTCCCCAACCTGAACCAGGCTCTGCTGACCTCAATCTCAATATTTAATCCACTGTTTTGTAACTTTGCTTTCTTGTCTGTATCCCCTGCTAGACTCTGAATTCCCAGGGCAGGAACATTTTCATCTCTGTATTATTAGCACCAATCACAGTGGTGCTTGAGCAATAAATTGCTTGTGAAACTATTTTGAACCCCAGATTTGAGCAGTAGCTGCTTTTGTGTGATCGACTGCAGTTAAGTCTTGAGATGAGAGGAAGAGTACAGAGGACCCCTGGCCCTCAGTTTGAGCGAGTTCCATTTTTTTCCGGACATATTCCTTGTGGAAAAAAAAACCAAGTATCTAAATGGAAGCACTAGTAAAGCATTGGGAGTGTCATCACTAGATTCTAAAGGAATGGAAGCAGAGACTGGGAGAACTGGCTGAGCTAAGCCGGACAAAACTAAACTTGAAACTGGAATTCCAGTTTGTTGAGCTGAGGAAAGAAAGTCTGAGAACTAGTCAAATATACTTAAACTCTACACATTTTTCAAGCTTAATTGAATTTTAGGGATTAAGGCTACTGCAGAAAGAGATGAAATCAAAGTCAATTTGTTAAAAGAAAAATGTAGCTATTTGTCCAATTGATAATGACTTTATATTTAGATTATAATATTTTCAAACCAATTTTATCATAGGAATTTCTTAGTTTTTGCATGAAAGTCAGAGCATGTTAGAAGAAACAAATTATTTACTTTTAAAGCATACTCACATGGTTATGTATAGATTAAAAGATCCTAGCCTCAAGTCCGGGCACAGTGGCTCACACCTATAATCTCAGCACTTTGGGAGGCTGAGGCAGCAGGATCACATGAGGCCAAGAGTTGGGATCAGCCTGGGCAACATAATGAGATGCTATCTCTTAAAACAAATAAATACTGAGGAAAGGAACAGCAGAGAGAGGGAAGGAGCGAGGGGGGTGGGGTCTTGGTGTGTGCCACATCTTTTGGGAGCAAAACACGATTGTAAGAGGGACTCTACCTGACAAATGCAATCAGTGTAACCTGGTTTCTTGCACCCTCAAGGAATCCCCAACAATTAAAAAAAAAATTCTCAATGAAGTCAGATTGGGGATTAAATAAATAAATAAATAAATAAATAAATCCAGTCCTTGCCACCATTCCCATTCACTTCATCCTCCCTCCCTAATTAACCATTTTCATTATTTTATTGTGCATCTTTCCTGTGTTTTTTGTATATATACAAATAAACAACCGACTATTTTTTTACACTGTTCTGCACCTTGTTTCTTCTTTTGCCCTGGAAAACTTTCCCTATCTGTACATAGACAACAGAAGAAAATGTTTACACTAAGGAGATTATTAGCATGACACATCTGTCAATGAATGAATTGCCATATTCTTGAATTATACTTCTGCTTTAATTATTCTTTAACATCTCTTTTGCTTCAATTCTCCTAAGCAGTAAAAATCCTATTATGGTAAAAAATTATATCGAAAAATCTAATATCTTTACAAATAAAAATGAGTCAGAGCAAAATGTTATGAGATCTAGAATTTGCTTCAAAATAGAGGAGAAAGACAAAACTTACTTGGCTGTGAACTGGTAATTCATGGATCTATATGTCAGTCACATCATGGTTCCTCATATTATTCTCTCTACTCTGAGTATTAATATGTTTCAAAATTTTCATAACAAAAAGCCCCAGAAATATGCAGCGACAATCAGGTATCTATTTAAAGAAGACTCAAAATTTTTAGAAATTTTCAGTTAAAAATTAATGAATGTCAGGAATACTTCCCTGAAGATGGAAATTCTAATTCCACAAAATTAACCAGCCAGTCACAGGGGAATGTCAAATACCATGTGGGCTACTCAGAGCCAGAAAACGGAAAACTGTAATGACTACCAACTCCAAGAGGAATTCAACCCTCTCCGTGACAACCTGTTTTCTGATTGAAATGGAGTGGAGGCAATGTAGAAACACATATGTACCCACAGAATCATAGTTCAGAATTAGGAGATTGGATGGAAATGATAGATTAAATTCAGAGCCCATCTTTCTCATTTAGCAAATTCCTTAGTATAAGATTTATGGCTGAGTGTGGTGGCTCATGCCTAGGAAGCTGAGGATAGAGAATCACTTGAGGCCAGGAATTTGAGACAAGACTGAATAACATAATGAGATCCTCAACTCTACATAAAATAAAAAAATTAGCTGGGTATGGCGGCACATGCTTATAGTTTTAGCTGATTGGGGGCTGAAGCAAGAGGATCACTTGAGGTCAGGAACATGAGGTTGCTATAAACTATGATGACTGCACTCTAGCCCAGACAATAGAGCAAGACCGTGTCTCAAAGAAAAAAAATTTAAGATTTTTCTTCCTTTTCTTTTTTCAGCAACGTAGTAAAATAAGATAGAGTGCTGTCATTGAGTATTATAATAAAATGATGTCTTTGTTCAGGCTGCTATAGCAAATTACAATAGACTAGGTAGCTTAAGCAACAAACATTTATTTCTCACAGTTCTGGAGGCTGGAAGTCTGAGATCAGGGTGCCAGTATGGTCAGGTTTACAGAGGGCCATGTTGGGTTGTCATCTTGCTGTGTCCTCACATGGAGAAAAGACAGCTAGCTAGCTCTGTGGCATTTCTCATAAGGGCACTAATCCCATTCATGAGAGCTCCAGCCGTATGACCACATTACTTCCCAAGAGACTACTTTTAAGTTCCATCACATTGGGGTTAAGTTTTAATATAACGAATGTGAGGGGGGAACAAACATTCAGTCCATTGCAAAGGAACTACTAGGAGGAAAAAAATAGAACATGGAACTGAATTTTAAAAAACAGAAATAAATACCAATATTCCCTCAAATAACAGACACATAGACCTATGGCACAGAATAGAGAACTCAGAAATAAATCCATGCATTTACAACCAACTCATCTTTGACAAAGGTACCAAGAACATACACTGGGGAAAGGACAGTCTCTTCAATTAATGGTTCTGGGAAAACTGGACACCTATGTGGAGAAGAATGAAACTATACCCTTGTATTTCACCATACACAAAAATAAAATAAGGTTTAGACTTAAATGTAAATGTAAGACCTGAAACGATGAAACTACTAGAAGAAAACACTGGGAAAACAGTTCAGAATATTGGTCTGGACAAAGATTTTTTTCTTTTTTATTAAATCATAGCTGTGTACATTAATGCAATCATGGGGTACAATGTGCTGGTTTCATATACAATCTGAAATATTTTTATCAAACAGGTTAACATAGCCTTCATGGCATTTTCTTAGTTATTGTGTTAAGACATTTGTATTCTGCATTTAGTAAGTTTCACCTGTACCCTTCTTAGGTGTGGCCCCACCAATTACCCTCCCTCCACCCATCCTCCCCCCCTTGCCCCTTTCCCCATATTCTTGTGCTATAATTGGGTTATAGCCTTCATATGAAAGCTATAAACTAGTTTCATAGTAGGGCTGAGTACATTGGATACTTTTTCTTCCATTCTTGAGATACTTTGCTTAAGAAGAATATGTTCCACCTCCATCCACGTAAACATGAAAGAGGTAAAGTCTCCATCTTTCTTTAAGGCTACATAATATTCCATGGTGTACCACAATTTGGGCAAAGTTGTTTTTGTGTAACATTTCACAGGCAACAGCCAGGCATGGTGGTGTATATCTATAGAAGCAGGTAGTTGGGAGGCTAAGGTGGGAGGATATCTTGAGGTTAGGAATTCAAGGTCATAGTGCATTATGATCTTGCCTGTGAACATGCGTGTATGACTTCACAGTCATACAGTGAATTCATGCTTATGTAACTGTTTCTCTATCTTGGGAACATAGTGAAGCCCCCTTTCTTAAATGAACAACAAAAGCAAAAACAGACAAATGGGATTAAATCAAGCAAAAAGCTTCTGCACAGCAGAGGAAACAGCAGAGTGAAAAAACAGGAGAAAACAGTTGCAAACTATCTATTTGACGAGGAATTAATAACCACAATATATAAAGAACTTAACTCAATAGCAAAAAACAAATAATGGAATTACAAATGGGCAAACAATCTAAAAAGACATTTCACAAAAGAAGGAATACAAATGGTCAATGAGTATATATCAGGGAAATGCAAATCAAAATCACAATGAGATATCATCTAACTTCAGGTAAAATGGCTATTATCAAAAAGACAAAAAATACCAGATTCTGGTGAGAATTCAGAGAAAAGGGGAATGCTAGAACGCTATTTGTGGGAATATGAATTAGTCCAGTCACTATGGCAAACAGTATGGAGATTCCCCCCCAAATAAAAATATTTCTACCTTATAATCCAGCAATCCCACTGCTAGGTATATATTCAAAAGAGAGGAAGTCAGTATGTCAAAGAGATATCTGCACTTCCATGTTTATGGCAACACTATGCACAATAGTCGAGATATAGAAGCAACCTAAGTTTCCACAAGCAGATGAATGGATGCAGGAAATGTTTGTGTGTGTGTGTATGCTATGGATAAAATATTATTCAGCCATAAAAAGAAGGAAATTCTGTCATCTGAAGCAATGTGGGTAAAACTGAAACACATTGGGTTGCGCCTGTGGCTCAGTGAGTAGGGCGCCGCCCCCATATACCAATGGTGGCGGGTTCAAACCCAGCGCTGGCTGAACTGCAACAACAACAAAAAAAATAGCTGGGCATTGCGGTGGGCACCTGTAGTTCCAGGTATTCAGTAGGCTGAGGCAAGAGAATTGCCTAAGCCCAAGAGCTGGAGGTTGCTGTGAGCTGTGTGATGCCAAGGCACTCTACCGAGGGTGATAAAATGAGACTCTGTCTCTAAAAAAAAAAAAAAAAAAACTGAAACACATTATGTTAAGTGAAATAAGGCACAGGCACAGAAAGATGAATATGGCATGTTCTCATTCATTGGTAGGAGCTCAAAAAGTTTATCTCATGAAGGTAAAGAGTAGAACAATAGTTACCAGAAGTAACCAAGGGTAGGTTGGCTAATGGATACAAAAATAAGGTTAGATAGAAGAAATGGGTCCTCGTGAAATAACACAGTAGGATGGCTATAGTTACCATATATATAATTGACTATATATTTTGAAATAGCTAGAAGAGAAGATTTGGAATATTTCCAACACAGAGAAATGATAAATATTTCAGGTGATGGATATCATGGATGCAGAAAAATTATCAGGAAATGATTAGTACCTTTCCACTGCTATGGGCTTAGCAGAATTTCAGGATGAAATGAATATAGATGAATGTATTGGATCCACCATCTTTATTGCCGTGCTTACCTATTTTTTTTGTGAACCTTTCCTTCTTGTATTTTCGTCTACTTTTCTAAACTCACTTTCTATCTTCTTGAAGACCTATTGGTCAGTGTGGGGCAAGGAAAAAAGTGTTTGGGCTTTCTCACGCATGGCTGGAAGGCGCCTCGTGCTCCTAGATAGCCATAACATTGTCCAGTGAAGTCATGCTTATGTAACTGCTGCTTGGCATGCTGCCACTCTTGTTCCCCTGGGTAAAAGGTGCACAGGACCTTTCCCTTGGGCAGACTGTGGTTTTCAGATTGTGATGTGTAACCTCCCTCCCCGGCCACCAGAAGCTAAGCTGGACTCGTCATGCTTGCTACTCCTATCTCTGTGTGAGCTGAATAAAGCTTGTTACACCTGCCCTCCATGCCCCAGTTTCTGTCCAGTCTGGCCAAATTAGAACAGTGGGATTATAGTCATTAACTCTCTTGGTTTTTACTTACCAGAATAATGTCTTTATTTTGCCCTTGCTCTTGATAAATTTTCTGCATACGTGATTCTAAGAGTGGTTTTCTCTCATCACTGTCTTCAATCTATCATTATTGCTACTGAGATGTCAAATAACTTCTTGTGATTCTTTTTCTTCGGGTTGCTTATAAGATCACTTCTTTGCCCATGATAGGTTGGCATTTCACTATAATGAATCTATATCTGAATTATTTTTAATCCTGTGTTGTTCACATTGTGCTTGCTGTACATTATGCTTCCCATATCTGGAACTCAATTCTTCCATCTGTGTTCCGAATTCATCCCCTAAAATCTCTGTATTTTCAATTAGCCTCTCTTCTTCACTCTGGTTTCTTCTCTAGAATGTTACTTCCTAATATTTATAAATCTCACCTCTTTGTTAAATTCTCAATAACATTTTCAAATATTTATTTACATTTACTAATACCCTCTTGACATGTACAATCCACTAATTCTTATTCATTAAGAATGACGACCTAAGGATGGTTGCAGAACTATTCTCTACATTCTTCCTCACTACCAGAGATATCAGACAGCACTCAAATTGACTATAGAACTTGGATTTTTTGGAGAGGAGGTTGTTAGTAAATGTCACATGAGTCATTTTATATTAGATGACTAATTGGAGGAATCCAAGTTCGTGTACCAACTCAGGTAGTGATTTCCACCTTCAGGTGGAGCAGCCTGTCTTGGAAGTTCTGGGAAGCTTATAGTCAATAGAATCCAACAGCCTTAAAATCACCTAGGAGAGAAATGCAAACAAAAATTTTAGTCTTTGTTCTCACTGATGAAAGAGGAATTTTCCTTTTGACAACTGGAAGAGCACAGGATTTGAACTAGAGGTGTCCTATGTCTATAATAAGAGTCCTGCTCTCACCAAATCACATTTTGAACAGAAAAATATAGTTTCATTGATTCTCAGAATTAACTTTCCTCCTTCTCCCACCCCACTTCAACTAGGTGCTTGTCTCTCATGTTTGCCAGCACCTTGCTTGCTCACATGCCTTGGAACTCAGCTAGAAGGTTCTTTCTAGGGCTTATGCTAAACCTTTTGCCTTTCAAGCCTCTGCACTCTGGCACCTACGGTAGGCCAGAGTTTCTTTCAGACTCAACTATCTCAGTGCTCTAAATCAGGAGTTTCTTTTTTTTTTTTTTTTTTTGCAAGTAATAGGCAAGTATCTAAGTTGGATTTACTCTGTACTAGTAAATTATTGTGGATTTCTAAATTTATAACCTCTTCCAAAAGGCACTGTAGAGAGACTCCGTGCCCAAAAGTTAGCACACTATCAATCAGGGGTCATGAATCTAAATCTTTCTCGGGTCTCTGCATTTGAATTGTGCATTAGCTTTCTCATGCACTAGCTTCTTATGAACCCTGTCTGGCATTGGATGACACAGAAAGGAGTTAACTTCTTATTAAAAGGAGTTTTCAATTTGTCTGGCAAGGAAGGAAGGAAGGGAGGAGAGAGAAAGAAATTACACTAGGATTATTGCCTTGCTGTACTGATGTAAGGTGATTTTGGTGGGTAAAGTAAGAAATCTCCAGCTCCCAATTATTTTTAAAATACTTGGGATGTTGGGGAATTATGGTTATCTACACAAATTAAACAAAATTATTTTTCTGCCTCCTTAAAAGGTAAATGTGAAATACAAGGAAACTAAATTGACAATTTAATTATGTTTAAAGTATAATTTTTTTTTTTTTGAGGCAGAGTCTTACTTTTTTTCCCTGGGTAGAGTGCTGTGGCATTATATCTCATAGCAACCTCAAGCTTGTGGGCTCAAGCCATCCTCTTGCCTCACACTCTGAAGTAGCTAGGACTTCAGGGGTCCAACACAATGCCAGGCTACTTTGAGAGAGGGAATCTGGCTCTTGCTCAGGCTGGTCTCTTAATTCCTGAGCTCTGACAATCCTCCCCCCCTCAGCCTGCGAGGGTGGCGGGATCATAGGTGTGAGCCACCATGCCCAGCCTATAATTAAATTATGTTAAAAATTATCCAGTTATCTAAAGTCAGTGCTGTTTTGTGAATATAGTGGGTCAAAAGTAATTCTAAATCTCTACCTATGTAGAATGCAGCACTATTTATTGAGCACCTACTATGTTCTAGGCACTGTTCTAGGTGCTGAGGGAACAGCACAGTAAAAAAGCTTCCTCTTTTAGAGCTTCCCTTCTAGGAAATTACATCACATTAACTAGATAAAAGAATTTGAAGATGGTAGGTGGCTGAGTAGCTGACAGAATAAGAGAGACATAAAAATAGGCAAAATGACAGATAAATGAGAAAAAAGACATACCTAAAACAAACAAACAAACAAACAAAAACCCAGGGTGAGATGAAAATGTCAGATACCAGGGAAGCCAAAGAGACTTAGAGGCCATGAGAGGGAAAGGGTGATCTTTCTGGGCGGATGGCACCATTGTCTGAATGGTGTCCTGTCCAATAGGCTTGTTGAGACTGGGGGGATGGGTATGAAGGGGAGACCCACACCTCCCAAGGCCTGAGTATGTTTGCCCAGCTGGTCACCAGGGTTCGGTCAATGGTGAGCAGAGGTCTGTGGCCCCAGGCACTGGCTATTCTGAGGCCCGAGACGAGGCTGTGAGTAAAGGTGGAAGGGAGCGGAATGGTGGGCGGTAGGCGAGCGGTGTCGGACTGAACTGACTGTGCCCCGAGGCAGAAGCCACCGGGGAGGGAGGAAGAGGGGTATTGCGCTGAACGGCACCTGTCCGCGGACTGAGGGAAGAATGAGCAGGAACGTTCCCTGGCACCAGCACAGGAGCAGGCAGGTAGGTGGGCCCGAAAGGCTTTCGGGACTTTGGCCTGTGCGAGGGTGGCAGCAGCTTAGTGGTCGCACAACTTTGGACCTGGCACGGCCGGCGGGAGGCGGGCGTTGGTGCGTGCGCAAAAGCATCAGCACCTCCTTCGAGCCGGAATCGAACCAGCGACCTAAGGATGTCGGCAGCAGTGCGTCCAGTCTACAGTCCTCCGCTCTACCAGCTGAGCTATCGAAGGGTGCACGCTACCACAGCTGGGTGGTTTGGCTTTTCTGGAAATGAAGGAGGCCAAGCCCCAGGGAACTCCACAGGTCCCCTAAACCTTAGGATGGCTGTAACCGCCCTTCCGCGCGAGCCCCATTCTTGTCGCCAAGGCGCCCCCTTCGGGTGGGAGCAACTCCTCTAGGTACCGTCGCCCTGCATCTCCAGGGTCAGCGACTGGCAAGCTCCCCCTGCCGATGGGAGGTGGGATGCACGGCGCGGTGTGGTCCCCACTGCGGCCTTGCTACCCCTCAGCGTGTCCCTTTCCACACGTGAGAAGAACAGCTGCCACTGGCCAGAGAGAGAGAGTGACAGGGTGAGAGGTGGGGGCTTGGCGAAGTGGATGGGAGGGTCGAGTGGGGGCGGGGGCTTGAGGAGGGAAGGAGGAGAACCGGAATGGGCAGCGGGTAGGCGGCTGTCAACCGCAGGCCAGCCTCAGGGTGTGGCGGAGGTCTGGAAAGAGAAGCCTTCCCCAGCCGCCTGCGCGACTTCCTCCCTATCCCCAGCCGCCGCGTCCCCTCCTCTCCAGATGCTCCCCTCTCCCCAACCCCATGAGCTCTAGTCCTCCCCTCCACCCCAGGAGTCCCCCACGCTCCTACCCAGGATGTCTCACGCCCACTTTGAGGAGCATTGAGGCTTCCTAAGAAGTGACCATGACAGAAGAACTTGGGAGTAGCTGAAGAGTTCATACCCAGGCCTTGAGAGTGCCCAAGTGATACCGGCTAGGCACGGCCAGCCTGTAGGCTTGGCTCCCCTCCTCTGCAAACTGACCAGGTGTCCTTTGCCAGAGGATTCCGCTCTCTGAAGTAGGGCCAGATTCTGGGAGAGGCCAAAGGGCTGGCCAGGGAACACAGTTCAGGTGTGCCTTGGGACTCCTTACCTGGCCTCAAGTCTGTCACAAAGATTTCAGACCCAGGTGATGTGATGTGTGCCCATCACCTGCCATAAATGCTCAGTCACCCACCTTTCCCAGAGACTCCCTCACTGGAGGCATGTCCAAGCACACCTAAGTGACCTCCCTGGACTAAGTACATTTGGTGCTCTCCCCTCCAGCCTGTTCCTGGTCCCACCGCTCACTGGCAGAGCCTCTGGATCTGCCAGAGTGGGGTCAGATCTCTCAGTAGAGTGGGGCACAGAAAGAGTCCTTGTCATCCACTTCACCCTGGCTTGGGTGGTCACCAAGTCACCACTCATTGGCCAACTGGTGCTCTTTCCCCCAAATCCCCAAACCTCGCTTCCCAGAGCGCAGCTCCCCCAGGTCCTAACAGAGACATATCCACTGAGGGCCAGAGATTTCCCCCTTGATCTTTGTTTGCTGCTGTGGACATCACTAGAGGCTGGGTTCTCGCTGTGCTTTCTGAACTATGGAATGGCCCCTGAGCAGCATAGACACCACTGCCCAGCCCTTTTCAAAAGTTGGTAGAGGGAAGCAGGAAAGGCTATGAGGGTGGGGGTGGAAGTGGGGTTGAAGGCGGTGGTGAGAGAGCAGGAGATGTTTGGCGGAGAGGAACACATGGGCAATCTGCTGGTCAAGTAAACAGCTTATGGACACAGTGGGTGGGGAGGGTGGTGACTGGGCCCCCTGAAGGCTTAAGGGCCCTGCCCTGGTGGCCAGGCCACTTGGTATGCTCTCCTGATATGTTCCACCTGTCCACCTGGAGTCTGGAGGGTTTTTCCCAGAGGGAAACATGTGAGCAAGGAATGCTCAGTAGAGTTTCTCTGGTACCTCTCAGAGAACCCACTTCTTGCCACCAGTCAAACCCAACTTGGTGGGTGTAAGACTAACCCATTTCCTCCTGCACACTCTCTCCTTGGCCCCAGGCATCTTCCTCCTGGAGGAGGGCAACAGAGGGCCAAGGTACCTTCCAACCTTGCCTCTGGGGTCTAGTGTAAAACTTGCTCAGACCCACCAGACTAGTGACCTGAGTCAGCAGGTGAGGTGGAGTG
Organism: Arctocebus calabarensis; assembly: GCA_963573935.1. Lineage (NCBI taxonomy): Eukaryota > Metazoa > Chordata > Mammalia > Primates > Lorisidae > Arctocebus > Arctocebus calabarensis. The sequence continues at coordinate 16,418 of CAUYON010099745.1, forward strand.
CCTCCCAGACAGCAGGTGAGGTGGACTACCCCCAGGATGACAGCTGTTCCCCAAGCTTTACTTCTGCTGCATGGCTTTGAACCAATGGTCCCCAGCTCTCCTGGGTCGGGTGCCATTTCCAAATCTGCATGCTTCAGCTATCTCTTCACCTCTGCTTCTCCCTCACAAGTAGCAGGGAAAGCCGTGTGGGTGGCTGTGGCAGCCTTGAACTGACAGGTTTCCTTACTCTTCCATCGGGAGCCAAAGCCCTGCTGCAGGCACACCAACAGACGTGAAGGCTCGGCCAAGTTGAGGCTTGGGGGATGTGTGTATCTGAGTGGGAGCCACACTCCTGTCCTCCACCTGAAGGACAACCTCCCCAAGCCACTGGAAGTTCAGTTTATTTGGAAGTTCTCAGGGTGGCAGCTCTCTCCAACAGGTAGACAAAACAGTGTAGGGCTGAGCAGGGATGGAAGGGGTGCTGGTGGAGGACAAAGACAGGAGAGAGAGAGATAGAGATAGAGATAGAGATAGAGAGAGAGAGAGAGAGAGAGAGAGAGAGAAACATACCATTGACCCATATCTAGGCAGCAACAGAGCCCCTGAAAAAGAGGAGAGGGAAAGTGTGATTTTCCAGTGACGATGGTACCATTGTCTGTGAATGGTGCCCCATCCCCTAGGTTTGGGGGACTGGAGGAGGGGAGCAGCCAGACATTCCAAAGCTTGAGCATCAGCCCACCTCATTATCTACCTGCTGGCCAGGGCTCTGTCAATGGTAACAGGGGAATTTGGCCGGAGGCAGTGACTAAATTGAGGCTGGAGATCAGCTTGAGAGTAAAAGTAGAAGTGGGATGGGATGGCGGGTGTGTGATGGCAGATTAGATTGGCTAGATCTGAAGGCAGAGGCCCTAAAGAGGATTTTGTGTTGAAGGAAAGGGTATGTATCGTCAGCTGAAGGGAAGAGTGAGGAGTGTTATTTCCTGGCACAAAAAGATTAAGCACTTTCTTTGAGCTGGAATCGAACCAGCAACCTGAGGATGGCAGCAGCTGTGAGTCTAGTCTACAGTCCTCTACTCTACCATCTGAACTACCAAAGGATGCACACTACCACAGCTGGGTCATTTGACCCTTCTGAAAATGAAGGAGGCCAAGTCCAATGGAAGGCCAGAGATCTACTAAGCTTTAGGGTGGCTAGAAACCTGCTTTCCAGGAGAACCCTATAATTGTCGCCAAGACGCCCTCTTTGAGTCAGAGCAACTGGTCTGGTCATGGTTGCCTGCCATTCCTTGGTGCCGGAATTGCTAGCTCCTTGCAGGTTGGAGCAGGGGAGAGGACAAGGGTGCTTCCTCCTTCTGTTCTCAAGGTTCTAGAGATGAGAATATCTAATAGGAGTTCAGGCTATGGGTGAGACACTGTCAATATCTTGTAGAGAACCAACAGAGCCAGTGCCCTAATTTTCCTGACTGGTTAGTAAGGATCCTGACTGAAGTCTGCAAGAGTTGAAACAGGGCCCTCGTCTTACAAGCATTTCTTTTTTTCCTTAATCTCCTCTGCTAGTGTTCCTCAAGTGCTCTTTTTCCTTTTCACTGTCTAGCAGAGAAAGACTGGCAGAAATGTCCCATAGGAAATAGTTCAGTGGGGAGCTGAAGACTGGAGGAGTCCACTGAAGTCACGGCTGTGCTCTGACAACAGTAGGGGCCAAAGAGGCTGTCCCTGTGTTCCTGCCAAAGGAGTTACCTCTTTCTGTTCACCTGTGTAGTTCCTACAATTTTCAATTTATGAGAAAAAAATGTAAAATAAACAAATAAATAGAAACTGCTGCCTGTCCATCCCTGTGCTTACATGAATCCTCTGGCTATATGGACAGTTGCTCCTTCACAGATCATGCCTGAAAAGTGTTTTACTTCATCCCTAATCTCCCTGTGAACTCCAACTTTGAAGACTCATTGAAAAATTACCACCATCCCTGATGTCTCAGCTACTCCTGAAGACTGAGTGGATGATTGCTTGAGCCTAGTGGAAATCTTCTCTATAAACAACAGACAAACAAAAAGCAGTAATAACAGTTGGAGAAATCAGAAAATGGGTGGCTGTTGGATTTAAATGGTTGGTGTATCCAGCTACACTGGGAATTCACAGTCACCCTCTCATCGTACCCATGACCTAGTACTTGGCTCTCATGGCATATGGACGATATTCGCTATCTATTCATCATCTTTTAGCTTTGTTTGTACAAGTAGCAACAGTGGTAGTATTCAAATCTACATACCGGGATAATCTGGAACCTTAATCCAAGACCTAGACCCCCTCAACCACAATATCGGGCAATATATAATGTCTCGTCTTCAGTTTCTATGACAAGTAGCTTCATTTCCATTTCTCTACTTTATAGATACACCCTCAGTGTATCTTCAACTTCAGGCACCACTTAAAAGTATGTGGAAGAAGGGTTCAGGGAACAGATGGTCCTATGTCAAAAGTTTCCTATCCCTGTTAACTCTGAATCATTTATTTTCCAACAGAGGTTTAGAGGGGGAGAAATACAAATAAAACCCTAAGCCCCCCCCCTCCACCAACTAAATGGTCCCCTTCTTGGTCAAAAGTACCCCCGAGATACCTTAAAAACTGAGTTCCTGGCCATGACAAGAGGAAAAGTCAGACTGGCCTTGCTATGCCCTTTCCTCTAATCACCATTAGACTCTCTTGCCTGAGGAAGGGTTAAACAGAAACCAGACCTTTTGGAAGGTTTGCCCACCTCTGATTTGGACTACTCGCCTGAAGGTGCAGCCAGACTCCTCTCCCTTTTTGCAGTTCAGACACAAGTGACCAGCATTCCTGCCTGATATGAGACCACCAACCCCAGTCAGGGTTCTGACTGGTCTGTGGAAGCTATTCTCAGGACACCACTGTGTCCTCTATTTTATCTTTTGATAGGTACGTCTTAATTTTACTGTATTTAAATATTGTCTTCACCCCAAAGTGAACACGGGAGATATGCAACACACGTTTGCTGACTACACATGCTCACTTCCCTTTCATAAATATTCATATGTCCTCCTATAACCTGCTGAATATGCTTAGCCAACCCATTCAGCATGAATTCCTGCCTCACCCTTCCTCTTTCAAAGTGTCTACTTTCAAGTTTCTGCCGGAGGCTACTTTTTCCAGCCTGCAGAGTGGCCTTTAAAAGAAATGCAGGTCTCCTTTTCCAATTTATAGACCTTATGATTTTTAAGTCAACAAGGGGAAGGAAGGTCTTACTGTATAAATGAATAAATACTGAGTAATGAGAGAATGAAATCTGTTCCACATGCTAGGCTATGGGCCTATTGCAGGAGTCTTTATTTTATCTTGTGGGTTTCCACTTGGTCTTGCCACAAATTTCTTAGGAAGATAAACTAGCTTTGAAACTAACTAAGGCCACAGGATCTTAGTTCTGAGAGAATATGGCTTATCGAGCAGAGTTTGGGGTCATTTGCAAGTTCTTGAAGAACAAGCTCTATCTACTTAGAGCTGGAATCCTAATCAACTGCCTAAAGATGCCAAAGGAACTCTACAGCTCGCCCTTTTACCAGCTGAGATCATACAGTGCACATATGTGGTTGTGCCAAATTACTTTTTCAGAGAAACAGAAGCTCCCTCAAGATTTTACATTCTGTTTCTAAGACACTTAGAGATATCTTTACTTTGCTTTTATACAGACAGAGCAGATGCTCACACCAGATTAATCTGTTGTCTTTAGGACACTAAGGGTCCCTCAGGTCTCAATGTTGACATTTCAGCCTGCAAACTAGCCCTCTGAGCTTTCCCTTGTTGCTCTGGAACTTCTTGGGGTGAGAAGAGCACAGCATTTAAGTTCCTTGCTGACAGACAGTGTCTCTTTGTGTGGAATCCAACACGCCCAGTCAAGCTAAACACAGACCCCCAGAAGGAGCACCTGTAGGCCTTCCTTCCCTGGAATCTGTATTTAACACTATGACACATTGGGCTTATTATTCTGAGAAAATGTTTTGCTAAGAAGTGATAAGGGACATGCTGGCAGCTACATAGGGGCAGATTGGGGGTTCCAATCTCTGCAGCGATCCTCTCCCATCAGGCAGTTTTTACTATTACAGAATACTCTGTCCTCACTTACAAATAGCCCTTGCTGGATGGCTGATGACTTTTTTCAAAGAGCATTCAATCTTGGTTAGGTTTTAAACCCAGTCCCTCACACCCAAAATGATAATTATAACTCTAGTGTAGTTGTTCTCACCCCAGACGTTCATTAGAATCATGTGAGGAGCTTTTTAAAGGTATAACCTCTTCTGATGTGGAGGTTATACCCCAAACCAATTGTATCAGAATCTCTGTGGGTGGTAGCCAAACATTAGTGTTTTATGAAGTTTTCTAAGTGCAACCAACATGGAGAACCAGTAACCAAGGATACTCCAACAAGCCATTCTATTCCTATTAAGAATATCTTTCCTGTCAGGTAAAAACCTCCTTTTGCCCACAGTTGTTCCTTGGGATGTCTGCTGTGACGCTGTCCAGAAAGGTCAGTGCCAGGTTCAATTCTCAGATGGCAGCCACCAAATGCTGCCCCACCACCATTACTGGCCCCAAACCACAGCTGGAAAGGATCAGGTGCCAGGATAGAGGGCAGTTGGTCACAGCCCATGTAGAGATGGAAAATCATTTCCTCCTCCTCCTTTCACAAGTTCTCAGCTATGACTCCCCCTAACAAAAGACAGATTAACAAAAACAGTAAAATAGAAGTTTACTAACATGTATACCTCATGTATACACTAAAGATAATCCAGAGAAAAGAGTAAATCTCTAGAGTAGATCTCCAAGAGCCGTCTTAGACTTCTGGTTTAAATACCATGCTTCCCTGAAACAAGAAAGAAAAGTGTGGGGAAAGTCCAAGTTAAGATAGGATGGCCAGAAAAAGCACCATAAACAAAGCAAGGTTTGTTATGCAGATTTTAGTTGATGCTTTCTCCAATGATTAAGAGTCCCCAGAGATTTGGCCATCCCTTTCTTCCAGGTATAGAGTGTCACCTTCACCAGTGGAGACTTTCTCTACTGATGTAAATTTCTCTTACAAAAGAATAACTTTTCAAAATTTCTTCTGTGTGTACAGTTTCTCAAAATAACCAGCTTACAATATCCTTATGTTAAAAAGACATATTGTGGGTGGCATATTCTGGTCTCTCATAGTTTTATTTCGTGGTGGAGCATCTTGAACTCCATCAATCACAAGGAACCACATTTAAGAAGGGCTCTGCCCTAGTCCCTCTAGATTCCTCTGTCTTTCAATTTCATTTTTTATGCTTCTTGAGTTGATTAGAGTTCCTCACTCACACATGGTAAAGATATAAGTATATAGAGTACTAAATAGGTCAATGTGGTGAATTGGTAACTAGAAAAAATACATATGCAAAGACTGCTGTTGAATAAGTTTCATTAGTCTGAGGCCTTCTTAGTGTCACGGATACCAAATTCCAGTGTCCTGTTCAGCATTTTGGGAGTAAGGGTGAGATAGAGAACTGTCAGGCATTGCTTAAATGAGTCAGAAAAGTCTCAAGCCATCCTGATAAAAACAGGATCTGAGCCAGGAGGTTCTGAACTACCTTGATCAAAACAAGATGGGGTTTGATATGAGGACAATTAATGAAATTATTGACACGGTGGGGGTGAGGGAAAGGGAGAGCAGAGAGAGAGAAAGAATGAGGGAGGGGTGGGGAAAGGAAGAGCAGAGAGAGGGAAGGAGTGAGGGGGGTGGGATCTTGGTGTGTGCCACACCTTTTGGGGGCAAAACACGATTGTAAGAGGGACTTTACC